>JAHZNB010007831.1:0-17387 GCA_027744295.1 Callyntrura guangdongensis | reverse complement strand
AACATGGAAAATTTCACCCCTGTCTTTCAAAATGCTTAAAGAGAGATTTTTATGTAGTCACGGCCAATGATCAAGCTTGAACACACAAGTCGATAATTTTACTAAAGCATCTCCTTCCGACTTCCCGAATCCATTCTGACTTTGGTCGGAGTCGGAAGGTCTTATCTTAAGTACGTCAATGACTAAACTTCATCTCGTCGGACTACTCATTTACGGAACGCTGGGGTCAGACAGGACGGAACAGTTTAATGGGAATATGTACAAGCTTAGGCTACATATTATATTATTGTCCTTTTACTGTATATTATTATACACGTGTGGATTTTTGTTTTATATCTATAAAAAAATCTCTGAAGGTCTTACCTTACAACATCCGTGTTAACTCGTTAACTTGTTATCATTCTCCGTTCTCCGTACCGTTGGCCAAGGGAGATGTATTTATACATTCACTAATAACTAAATACTGTTTTAAAAAGCTGCACGTTACTTTGATAAAAAGTTTGATAAAAATCTGGTCGACAAATGAGTCGATTTTGCTACAATTTTTAATTATCACAATAGTCTGACAAAATTACGAGTCTGGCTTGTCGGCAAAACTCTCAACTAAGATCAGTACATCCATCAGTTTCAAGTATTGTCTGGCGCACACGCATAAAATAATTAATAATTAATATAAATACATACGAATTAGTTATCACAAAACTTACACTTTACTTTAATGACCATCAGCTAAAACAGAGTTTTCTCATAAATATTTTTATGAACCAAGCTCGGTATAAAACATTAAATATTAATATCGAGTGCGATTTCTAACATTTAACTATTGACGCTTGACGGAAGGGAACAATAGTTAGATGCACACGTACGTGATCTATATAACTATTATTACCTCTGAGATTGACACGACGACAACACCTCTAACAAGCGGAAGTTTCCGCTTTCACGGCCAAAAAACTCGTGAAAAAGTTATCCTGACATTGACAACAGGCGTATATGAGCTGTAGATTTATTAACTCTCCCGTTATTACCGTTACGTGCATCCACCTTATTGTTATCAGTCGTTGTGTTGCTGTGTGCAGTTGTATCAAAAATGGCAGTAATCACGTCTCCTACTTCCTCTCTCCACAAAATCATGTTACTCCTTTTATTTAAAAAAAATCGTGAACACGTGTGATTTTGACTATTTCATTTAACTTCCCTTTTCTATTTTAACACTCTAAAATACGACATTGTAACAGTACCTCCACAAAAAAGTTTCATGTGACAATCCCTACGCGTTCTTCTTTCCGATTTTATTTTGAAATAACCACAGAGTCGACAGTTTTACAGGTTTGAATATTTTAAAGGAATTCTACAGAAGGAAGTACACATTTATGTTTTAAGCGTTTCCAATCATTTCACAAACTAATTGGCGACGTTCACCACCTCCTCTTTCTTCTTCTACCCCACGAAACTTATCAAATATCAAGCCAGAAGGAAAAAAAACAAATTCGGGGAAAAGAAGTCTTCTCAGTAGTACACAAGAGTACAAACACACACTCTACTTTTGTGGGTGAGGTGAAATGATGATAATAATGAGGAGGATCCTGATCCTTGTTACATCTTTTTTCGCCACTTACTTAACTGCTGCATACCACCACCTCTATTACAACGACGCACACACAATGTACGTACAACGTAGGACGACGTGCTCCGTACTCGTCTTCATCTTCTGCGCGAATGCGATTAAGTTAGTAAAACGAGATGCTGATAAGCCTAATGCTGGTAATGTTACAACAACTGCAATGTTGTACCACTCGCAACAGCATGCAGCGGTACTGGTTTATTGGTTGGGCGACTTTTTTCAGCAGTAATTTTTTTCAGCGTTCTTACTACATAATTCTCGCACAATATTTTATTTTGGGGATTTTCTCTTGTTCTCCTATCAGTCTTTTCAGCCACAACTTGTAACGCAGTAGTAGTAACAGCACTGGTTGATGATGGTAGCAGTTATTGTGCGATTTTTTTAGATTGATGCAGGATACGACACCACCAAAATAATAGAACCAAATGCGTGAAAACGAGTTACTAAATAGGATCCACGTTGTTATACTTATACGTGGTCCCCTCTCGCGCTACCAAAGAAAAAAGTCTTTTTGTAATGCGATCTTTTGAGGAGGATGATGATGACGATGGTGTAAAATTGTACACACGTAACAAAATAATAATAATAATTACTCCAATATTTTTGGTTTCTGTGAGTCTATTAGTTGTGTTCACTGGTGAGATATTGTAGACTGGTATGTGTGGTATGCATGTGTGAGAGCGTGTGTACATGTAGCACTGTTGCTGGTGTTCTCTGTATGCTCGCTTTCAACCCTTTTACTATTAATCAACACTAACAACCATTTTTGCTAGTTTACCATAAATACCATTTTATTCGACTACTACCACCACCACTACTGTTTTTCGCTGGTGCGACGACAACCAGTAAACCAGCCTCGTTTATCCCAGAATACGTTACTTTTACATCTCACTTTTTGGTGTCTGTTGTTCGTGGTGGTGTGCAAAAATTTTACTTAAGTACCTAAAAAATGTATAAGATTATTTATTTTTCTGAGAAGTTTTTTTCCAAGAGAGATATATGTACATACATGCACAGGCATGCCTGCATACATGCTTTTAAACGTATCAAGATACAAAACCACACAATCAACCACGAAATATACATACCACACATAATGCATAATAATATCATCGTGTATAGCATCCATGTAGAGAAATATCATCATCATCTGAACGGCTGCACACAAAATCACATTACAGAGCGTGTGTTACAATTGCTACATTGTGTGAGTGAGGGAGGACGTACGTAGTATATGTACTTACGTACATACAAACTCATATAGACTCACACAAGTTCAAAAAAATGATTACTTTTGTTGAACAGCAAAAGAACGGAGGAGGATCACTTCCCATACACTTGGCTGTAAGCCTAACTAGTTAGTAACTACTACATATACAGTCCGTGTGTTGAGTGTTGTTTTATTTTATTTTATACCCAGTACACTGTTTAGAAAGAGCATCGAGCATGCCAAATAAGCTTGCACAGTGGTGGTACATCTGTTTAATACATATAATATTATATCTATGTAGTAGCCTGACAATAGCTCCAACAATATCAACAACACTCATGTAGAAATGTAAAGAAACAGGCTGATTATTTACTTTTCGTTCGTTTTTGGTTATTCGTTGTTCATTCGGGTTACTTGTTTTATTGTTCGTCCCTGCCTGCATGCATGACAAGTCCTTTATTTACTACACCAACTAAAGCTGAAAACTTACCATCTCTCCTTTTCTATCGCTTTATGGTACGATATAAACGTGTGCATTCTCAATTTTGATCCCAACAACATGAAAATATCCGTACATACAGTTGGTTCAATAATAATGCCATGCAAACTGCATGCTTACCTCGCCCATTAAAATAAACTAGTTACATGTCGTCCTTTAACCAGACCATCAAACTACTACAACGACACAACGACTAAGATAAAAATGATACAGATACAAGCCAGCGAGAACAGAGAAGAGGATCAAGAGACCGAAGAATGCAACAGTGAAGTGATGATGATGGTGGTAAATCAGCCACTAAAAGTCTTCATTTATTTTATACTTGAGTAATGTGGGCAACTGCCACTGCCACCAATGCGAAATAGAGAAGTTGATACGATTTTGCAGGAAAACATCACCAACAGCGGAGACGTGGTGTGTGTGTGTGTAGTCTAGAGTGATGTTTCTCTCACTTGGTCTCCAAGGGAAAATAACGTGCCTTCACGTTCATGATGCTATGATGATGCTGTTCAATAAAAGAGATTATGCGAGAGAATTGAGTGATGTGTGTGTGTGTGTGCGAGTGAGCTGTGAGCTTTTGTGAGCCTGATGAAAAAATCTTGCTTGCGTAGACAGCACAGCACCAACGCAGCAAATAACTTAGTGAAAAAATACAAGTGTAAATATATTGGAAAATCGCATGCCACGAAAAAATTATGTTTTTTCTCTCCGTCTGTCTATAATGATGTTTTCATGATAAAATTATTATTGTTGTTGTATCACTTGCATGTATATAGGCATGTATCTGCATAAAATCTCGTATGTTTGTGTTTCGTATCATAATTTATCCAATAGAGCATCTTAACTCCTGTTCAACAACATAACATCATTTTCGTCTACTCGCTCCCTTGTACTTGTACCTTCACTTGTTCATGGTTGTTTCGTCTTCTTTTCTCGCTCTCTGTGTGGGTATACATATTATGTAGATCTGCCTGTTTGTGTACTACATTCTATCTTACTTGGTAGATATAATAGCGAATTGAGATCATGCCTATTTTTCATTCCTCTTTTTTCCTACGTACTCATCATAAAATGATTCTGGCTGACTTGCAGAATGAAACACTCTAGAGACACTATAATATATTCTTCTTATATTGACCATGCTCATAATAAGAAAAGATACAAATTTGTATTTTAAATTTACTTATGCTAACTATTGTTAAGTACGTTATTATCTAGTCAGAGAGCAAAATGATCGAATCATCCGGAAAGTGGTTACCTCGTAGTTTTTGGGTTACAATGAAAGGTACATGAACGCAAATACATACTAAATAAACAGCTTACTAAGTTCCACTAATGGACCCTCTAATCCTTACGGAATGCGAACTATATGGAAAGTATTTTATCATCAGTGGGCGGTGGTTGTTTTAAGAACACTTCTCTTCTTTGCTGGTCAGCTTTCATTTGTGTTCGAAGAAGTTGACACTTCATTATCATCAAATCAGCCTACCTTACACCCAAGCTCCTCTATCTATGAACTACTGAGAAGTTTACTTTTACCAAGTAAATAATTCCCCTTTTTTCTCCTAATCCTTTCCCCTTTTCAGCCTGTTTGTCAATAAACTGTCCACTAAATAGACTAACCTGTTGTCAGTACACTTTGGGCTAGAGTGAGAGACCCATATCGTCGTCCCAGAATTGGTTCTTTGCTGTTATACCATTCATAAAAAAGAAGAAGAATAGTTTATTTTTTACCTGTTAGTAGTAGTATGACAGTTGTTGTAAAGGTCAGTCTTGACAAAGGGGATGCCGTTCGAGGGAGAACATAATCATAAAGCAATAGCCGATAGAAATTATTCACACCTTTTTCTGTGAACAAAGTGGTTCACCAGAGACAGTCACAACAGCACTTGGTACTAACGATAAAAAAAATTATCGCATGAGAAAGAAAATAATCCATCTTAACTTTCAAGAGGATCACGATGAAGAGTAACAAGACACCACCACTTTTTATCAGTTTTGTACTCTTGATGTACGTTGTTTAAAAAAACTATTTTGCGATTGCAAAAGAAAAGGTGAATTTTTAGGTCGTGAGAGCAAACTGATACGAAAGTTTGGATATTTGGCAGCTTATTGCGTGTTTGAACGCGTCTTATCAGAAAAGAAGCGTATAGAGACAAAGAGATTACAAGTACAATGACGATACAGGCATATGTAGTAATTTAATAATGATCCCAGGACTAACAAGGAACAACAATAGCCTCGTAAAGTAGACGCATAAAATAACATTGCATTTATTGCATTGCACTAAACTGAGCTTAAAAACGATTAAGCATGCATAAACTTCGTCTGAAGAAAATTATGTTATTGGTTTTAAATAAATGGCTTTTTCTAATAGGCCATAAAAATAAACACATCTCCGTCCAAATACATGATACACCTACTCTCGAGTACACCTATAATGTCTTAGACTAGACTACAATAATAAAAGCAGCTAAATAAAATCCGTAAAGCATTTTAAATATTTACCCGAGAGTTTTATTACTATTTCAATTATTACCTTATGACTGCCTAAAAATGCGGTGCATACCGGTAGGTGTCGAAGATTGCATATATATAGCACGAAAACATGACACCACGTGACAGGCGTACATTTACGTGTATTTACTAATGAAAATATGGATGTCTTTGGAAGTCAAGAGGGATGAATAACGCCTATGAAACACTTATAATAAATGACCACATTTTTAATGGTTTGTCGTTGTATGAATTGGTTTATTGTCGTTGTCATTCACTCACTCACTACTCCCTTTTCTAATGCCAAACGGCAATTTCACAAAGCATACTTATTTGAGAGAGAAAAAAATTAACCCATGTTTTATTCCCTTCACCAACATCCTACATTGGACTTGGCTGCTGCTTGATGCAAAGCAGTTGAACAAGTACAGCAAAACCAGATGTCGTACTAAGATAAAGCGGATGGATTATGCTTTGAATGTAAATTATTTTTCGAAAATAATTTTTTAAAGTTTAAAAGTTTGCACACTGCAGCTTCTGCTAATACTGCTGATATATACGCCTATATTGATTGTAACGTAACTAGATTGTGGAAAGTGGAGAGAGGTAATTTAGAGTAGGCACGTTTTATTTATTTTAGTGACAATGACACAAACCATCATCATCATCATCAACAACATGATTGTATCCCTTCCTAATAGTGTGCGGTTCATTTACACACCATATTTATGCAGCCGGTTAAACTTTAATTTTCATTCATTGAAAATCAGCAGTATCTGTTGTTCATATACCGTTCCTCTTAAATTTTACGGTTGAGATCACGTTGACATTTTTTTCTGATTTTCAGACCTGCATGACTAAAAAGCTTGCTGTTTTTCATTCTAGGCTGTTCTGATTGATATCAGTCGCAGTGCAAAATAGTGAGTAGTGAGTTGAGTACCCCCAGGTACGTGTATCATTAGAGTGTGCTATATAGGTAAGCATAATAAGTTAGCAAGCAAAACAAGCAATAGGACAGGGACCTAAAAAAATGTATGAAACTAACAATGGTCGTTGGCCGACGACGAAGAGACGGTGAGGAGATGGATTGTTAAATTGGATGCAGGTGTTTGTACACTACAGGACACGCAGCGGTAGGTGTAGTAGAGAGAACAAATTTTTACACGTATTTCAGCTTTTCAATCCTAAAACTCAAAACGAACATAAAAAATCCGCTATATAAATAATATCTCATGGTGGCTTTCCAAGGCTTGTTTTTTTTTGAATGCGACGACGTTATAAATAGACGAATTGAGTTTTTGTAGAGGAAATATTTACACTAAACTCCAAAGCTCATTTCGCTTCCCTGTATGTTTCCCTCCGCGTTGTTTACTTTATTGCTCATAGTCATGTAGCTGAAGCTCATATTTCGTCAAATCAGTTTCATTTCAATTTCTCATGTCCTTCCGACGACAGACGGGGCTACGGATTAATACTGACAGCAGGTGACTGCCTCTGTGTGTATTATTATCGGAGATTACATTCAAATTTAAAATGCATTCCTGCTTGTCAGTCACATTCCTCCCAGTTGAAACTCGATAGGCTTTAAAGACTAAAATCGTCAGAGAAGTGTATATAGACATGCCGTATGCGTCAACACACGTCATCAAGGAAAGGAATCGAGGAAGACATTTGTGTAATAACTAGTAATAGCAGCGAAGGCAATGAAATAATGTGGTATTATGAAAGCGAGATGATAAAAATAGACGCCAGTTTGGTTGCTTGCATACCGTTTTTTTTATCATAATGGGCACGTTGATGATTGGAAGAAAACTGAACTGAAGATGAGCTCTCTGCGCATTTTGGTATTTTCAGTTTTTCGTCGTCGTCGTCGTCGTCGTTCTTTACTGTGTGCAGTGGATGGTAATGAGTTATGAATGATGAACGAACAGGGAAGAAGATTAAAGATATATTATGATATTCATAGAACCGTCAAATCAGCATCACATATTGCGCATTGAATTGTACGTGTTGTGCGTTGAGGATAAATTAGCTTTGATGTTTACCAATGATAGAGTGTAACAATAATAAAGATAATAGTATGTTTTTGTAATGCCACATTCAATTCAGCACAATGCCGACATTACAACGCAGTTTAATTATCCCTTTACCTACTTTTAATAGGAAGTACACGGTTAAACGAGAGTTGTTTTACAGAAGACGACTTGGCAGAGAGAAGGTTGCTTGTTTTATCTTAAATGAAACTAAAATCTTGTGAAGAAGACTACAACAATATGTGTGGTGGTATTAAAAGGTACCATTATTCTGTGATCGCTTCGATTTCAATCCATTGAAATTTACTCAATCGGAAAGTACAGAAATGCAACACTGCTATTTAGTGGAGCCATTTCATACAAACAATCATACTACTTGAGTTTAAACCACAAAAACGGAATCAAATTGCATGAACGTTTTCGAAACCGTAACAAAGGGAATTTTGTCTTGTCTTAATTCACCATTAGTCAGCCTCGAATCCCATATGCTACCCAATTGCTTCTGGTATTGAAGGCATTTATTGAAAGATTTTGTTTCTTTGTGCAACATACGAACACAGCCAATAAATTAAAACAAGAAGCCAAAGACTTCATTTTTTGTTGGTTTCATTGTAATATTTATTCTTGCATCTTAATATCATAATAATATATGTATATCCTAATTGTTTCTGATAATTATTGTGGCCTTTAACTGTCTTTTAACCCGAATACAAGTGGCTGACTTAAGTAGGTATAAAATTAATGCAAGATAAACCATTCCACCTAACCTAAAATCTACTACTAAATGGTGTCTAGTTCTCCTGACTAATTAATACATAAGGTAGTTGGAGAAAAAATTTAATGACTATTACGAAAAATCAATATAAAAAAATATCATTACCAAATAGTACGTTTTAACATTAAACACACTTGCAGTTGCAGTCTGTTGTATTTTCGCTTATGTTTTCATTGAAACACTGCCCTTTATTATGCATTGCTGATGTTACAAGCACGTTACAATCATTAACACCCCAGCACAACAAGTTGGCGAAACATATTATAATAGTGGTTTATTTTAAGACATGCAATTGTATTTCTGTTGCGTTATCTTCCTAAAATCTAACATTTAAAAAAATCATTAACAAAAGCCTAATAAACGTCTTGCTCTGATTCAATAAGCCACACAACAATGCATAATGATAATTCACTTTATTTATACTGTACTGCGTGGCGCCATTTTATTCCTCCTCATTCCACACGCTAACAACAATCTCTTAATAAGTAGGTAGCTAAACTCTATTATAATATGACACCATCGACAGTTTTTTTTTCATTCAAGAAAATAAATGTATCGTTCGCAGTATCCACAGTTTTGTTGTTTCATTACACCACACACGTAGAAGAATGCGTGTCTCAGTGTCTGGCAGGCACGTTGCACTACTGCACTTCTGCAAAAAAAAACGTTGCGCTTTTCGTGTTGTCGGTTACAAAGTTACAACCAACTAACGCAATTTTTTTGCATTTCATCCAACAAATCCCTGCTACTGTTGTTGTGTGCCCCAAGTAGAAATTCAACTGAATTTGCATTATCATAAAAAATGTAACACAGCTGCTGCTACAACGGCTGGTTCATGGCAATTTTTAGAGTTGGCAACAGCCTCGTTTCAATTTTTTCTCTTGGAGCGCTTAATTATGAACCGAGGAGGGGGAGGTGGTTGTGAACAAAAGCGTGAGTTCTCAAATAATTGAATTACTTTGATTCTACAACGGCAACAAACAATCAAGCAACAAACAATAGCAACAATACCAGAAATGACTATAAAAAAGTACTCCGAAGCGAAATGACAACTACCTACGCAAAACCCTTCCTTTGCATTTATTTATTTAATGCATCATGTATCCTTCTAAGAATGTAAATTATAATTATAATGTTGTGGTGGCTTGACTATTTTTATACTGTTGTAACATACGGTAATGGTCACTTCTGATGAAATTATTAATTTTTTCCCTCGCTTATGTACGTTATATAATGTGGTTAAAGACTAGCAAAAATGTGTTTATTTATACCATTGCCATGCATTATAACAGCAAGAAACTGGGGCTATTTTGCATTTTTTTACTGTTTTTCTTCGTGTGCGATTTTTCTTGTGGTGGTGGTGCCTGTAGTGTGCCATACAGATTGATAAACGAAGCGACAAAGATAGTAGCAGTGTGCCTGCTTATCCCATTTACGAATGTAATGGCAAAATGATGGCTTCTCTAACAAATGTTGATTGCGTTTGCGTTTCGTGCGATGAGAATGAGAACTAGGCTGGAATTAAAAAGTTTTCTGTGTAGGTTCACTTGCTTAATGTAATGTAATGCATCTTGAGCACTGAGGAGTATATGGGAACTTTTTCTCCTTGCAAAACTTGACGATGATCATGTCATGTTTGCCTCCTTGTTCTGTTTTATATAATAGCTTATATAAGCATATCCGTGTGAAATGTCTAGATTTCGTCTTGCGGCTACTCCTGTGATCATCAACAGTCAGTGAAGAGTTTTTTTTTAGCAAGATGCTCTTCTTGTTTGGCTACACATGCACAAATCTTGATTGTTGTTGTAAATTTGAGTTTGATTGAAATGGGCTTTATTTGATGGCTCATACATACGAATCATACGATTAAACATGCTCACATTCACAAGGATTAAACTACCCACTATCCACCTTTTATGCTTTTGTGGGAGAATAAAAAATAATATTTTATACGTGATGTTACGTCGTCGTTCACTGTACTGATGATGCTGTTTCAAAAGCCTGCAAAGTTTATAATAAATCGAAAATGTACAATAGCTCGGAGATTTTTTTAGCCTTCATTACATCTATTTGCAAAGCAAATTATATAAAAATGGAACCTTGTTATCAGGTTGCAACAATCTGTTATATAGTTATATGTGTGTAGCTCTATAAAGTTATTATTATTTCTAGTATTATAACCAGAACAAAAATTCAAAACGTAAAAAGCTTTTAACAAACATGCATTTTGGATAGATGTTTCACCGGTCCATTTTATGTATATAACGCTATTCTACTCCTTGTTATGACTGTACATAATATACTGAGAGCATAATCTGCTGATTGCACAACAAACAACGCGTATTTTTGTTACAAAATCTAACCTACATTGTGCTATCAAGTAATAGAGCATCATTACCATTTCAAGAAAGAAAAATAAAGATATAATGGTGCTTGTACTTAACATTAGAGCAATTTAGAAGTAACCAGTAACCGCTACTATACTTAACACTAATATTCACTAATACAGTACTTCGCACTGTACATTCGATTTGATACGAAAAGACATTTATTTTTTACTGCTCCGTGCATAAAAGTCTTTTTTTGGCATTTCCAACTAACAGCTGTCTATTTTTTATAATCGAGTTCAAGTTTATTTTACTGCCACGTCTAAAAAAGATACACGGAATGATTCCTACGACGTGTGCACTTCTACAGGCCACCGTACATGCTTGTTACTTTGCACAGTCTCTCAATCGGCCCTATTATTAACTTGCACAAAATCTTCTTAATTCTTTGTAATAGAATGCTAAAAGTACAACTCGGTTAAGTCATTTTGATTTACGTGACAAAAAAATGTTTAAGAAATGGAGAGTTGGTGAATTTTTTATTCTTCCTGACTCTCCTTCCTTATATTAACATGTGTTAACGATGAACGGGTAAATTTTGATTAACGGCTCAGCCTTTGTCTAACCGCACCGCGGCTCTAGTTATAGATATAATTAATTATACCAACCCTGTGTAATTATTTTCTGCCACAGCTTTGCACTTGGCTGACATAACCTTATGTTGAAGTTAAAGCTAATAATCATTCATAATGATGTGTATGCATAATACCTAACTGCCATAACTCAAAGCAACACACATTTTTGTCCTTTTAAGTTTAAAAGGTGTTAAATTGTTGTTATAAAAATGTGTAACAGAGCATGCCTTCAAGCTTGGGTCTGCATAAATGACCGGCTTCGATAAGCAGTTGAAAAGGTTTATCATTTCCTGCTTGTGAGCATGGACAAAGATCTTGTCTTTACCGACGCGTTTGTACTTTGTACAGAAGAGTTAACAACGAAGCAATCTTTTGTTTACGCTGTGTAGACATATCTGGTCAATATATGATCATATCCATTATTATACAAAAAGAAAATGCCTGCTTTCTTTTAATAGTTGTTGTAATTATATGAAGGATATCAACAAACAGCATCTCTCTGTAATAAGGTGCTAGGATAGCCGATTATTTCAAGAAAAGTAAAAGTGAGAAGTGTACAAAAATGGTTAGGAATGGTAAAGGATCAAAATTAACTACTTGCCTTGTGAGCATAACTTAGAGCGTAAGCTTTTTGGCTTTTTCTGCCAATTATGTGCAACCTGTAACCGCATTCTCTGTTAAGCAGACAGTGACCAAAATTGAAAATTGCTGTTATAAGGAACTATCTTATTTAAAAACTCAGGTATACAATTGTGGCGGGTTTTAAAATTTAAAAGTTTAAAAAGTGATTATTTTTGGTGTAGCCGATAGGGCCAATTTTGAGGAAAATTAAAAGTTCAACTGCACGCTCATAAAATTTTAATGCGTACATACCTGTCGCGGCACCCGGTTGTTGTTTTGACGTTGTCATTTTTATAAAGAAATGAATGAGTCAAACCTTCAAAAATCATTCTTTTCAAAATAGCCATCTCTAATATATACATAGCTGTTTCTTTAGAAGGAATAGAGTAAAACACAACTATAACGATAAGAAAACAAAATATAGCCAAAAACAACAACTTTTTCACAGTTGGTTTTTTATTTGAAAAGATGATCAAAGGCAAACTTATTATTGAATTAACTTTTTAGTTACAAACAAAACTCAAAGTCAATATACAATTGATTTGATTGAAAAAATATTCCTGTTCGCTGTACCTTATAAAGCTACGCATATGCATACAGTAAAAAATCACAACAAACAAAGCAACGACAAGCCGGTCAGTCAGCCCAAAGTCAGCATGATTGGCATGATCAAATTAAACAAATCATGTAACTCAAAACCAGCTTAGGAAAAGGAAAAGTATTATATTTTACGGCTGATAATACCTATATACGTAATACGTAGTAGTGGCTGCTATTATACGTGTGTAATAATTAATAGTGGCGTTTTATGTTATGTATTTATGTCTGAATGAATGTATTACCAAGTAAGAACACTGTGAATACTGTGATTGTCACAAAAAAAGAGGGAAAAAGCTGCCACAAGACAAGAAAACAATTTTTTGCACGCTGTTGCACCAACACCACGACACCATAAAACGCACATGCCCTCTATGTATTAAACTGCATCACGCTGTGTAAATTTTAACAAGAGCAGCGTACCATGTAGCAGGCAGCACATTGAAATATCCAATAATCAATGCCATTGTTTCGTTGATTTATTTCATCAAACATTTCTGGTTTCACCTTTTACAGTCAGCATGAATGCCAGTGCTTTGATCACATTCATCCAAGTTATATCTTGTTGATTGTAGGTTATTTATTTACATAACCTATCATTGCATCTTTGTGAATTGATGTTTTGTTTTGCTGTTGATGCACTTAAAATTGTATGGAGAGATGTCGACAGCGATTATTATTATTATCCAAATGCAACAAGTTCAAGCGAAATATAAAGGTAGTAATGAGTGATTGGTTTACGTATCAATCACCTCACTATCAGATCAGCATGTGTGCAAGTCAAAGTCATAAGTCACAGGGCTATTATTTCAGCAGACATACAAAAGTGCAGATTTTTTTACCAGGGTATGCCTTTTACAGTCAGCATGAATGCCAGTGCTTTGATCACATTCATCCAAGTTATATCTTGTTGATTGTAGGTTATTTATTTACATAACCTATCATTGCACCTTTGTGAATTGATGTTTTGTTTTCCTGTTGATGCACTTAACATTGTATTGAGAGATGTCGACAGCGATTATTATTATCCAAATGCAAAAACTCCAAGCGAAATGTATAGGTAGTAATGAGTGATTGGTTTACGTATCAATCACCTCACTATCAGATCAGTATGTGTGCAAGTCAAAGTCATAAGTCACAGGGCTATTATTTCAGCAGACATACAAAAGTGCAGATTTTTTTACCAGGGTAAAATGTTCGTTGTTAAAAAGTGAAAGATACGAACTTGATCGTGCAGTCGCAGTGAATAGCATTAATTTAATCACACCTTTCCGACAGTATATTCATGATTTGTTTTTACTTTTGCAAATTATGGAAAAGTGGCTGAAAAATATATAAACTAACAGAGCGCCACAGCAGCTCGTGCTGCACCATTTGTAAAAGGAACATGTTATCCGTACACTGCGAATGACTAAAGAGCATTAACACTGAAGGGAGGCACACTATAGAAAGAGAGTTCAAGTATTGACATTTACGCTTATTTATTCACCAAATTGCTATTACGTTTTTGATTTTTAATGACCCTCTGTAATAACGGTGCAGAAGCACAAGATGATTTTCATGTAAGATGTAAACTTATCTACATAATATACATTCGCATACTGCAAAACTGCAGTCTATGAGGACTGCGGATGATAAGTTGTTGTTATACCTGTTCTATTGTTGTTACCAACTTGTACACATTACACGTATCATTACCGTGGTACGCATTAATGTACATCTCTGCGTACGATCATTTGCCTTTCTTGAAATTTTGTCAATCATGAAATCAAACAAAATTATTTTTTCAAGAGGGCCGTTCCCCCTCGCATATTGTTTTATACATCAACGTCGGTCATCAAACCACATCCACCGTCTACCAGTCAGGAGCAATAGAAACGTTTATGTAGAAAGGGTAATTTTAATAGGCATACAAATACAAATGATGTTTCATGATGTCGTGTTTCTCTGATCGTCGCCATGAGTCTGACTACTATATTGATGCGTGGCAAAAAAGGTGATAATGAACTGTGTGTCTCCTTTTCACTTGCAGTTTATTCGATCTGTGAACATGCACGGGGAATGTTAGATTTTACTCTCTGTCAATGAAAATACTTTTCAATTGCAATAATTTTAATCAGAAAGTTGTCTTATTGTTCCCCTCGAAGGAAGGCCGTGTGTGCGTGTGCAGCAAAAACTCAATAACTTTTTTATTGACTGATGATGGATGATTTCCTTTGACTACATAATATTTTTGCATTATATTTTATGCAAAATTGCGTCTAGTCAAATAATCAATGCGAGAGTTGCTTTTAAAATGTGATATCTGTCACATCAGATATCAGGTTGCACATTATTATTACGTTCTCCCATCGTCAATATAATCAACTCTTACACATGCATATCATCAGAAAAGTCAGAAGAAAAGAACAAGAACCACCAATCTTTCATTCAGTCAGAAAGTTCAACTCTGTCTCTCTATCTTCTCTATTCACTCACTTCTCACCTTACGGGTTTTTGACGCTGCCGAGATACGAGAAGAGGATGATTATAATGATGTTGACGATAGCTTGTCGAGTTGATGATGCATTTTATTGCATATTTTTTGTGATATATAGAATGGCAGAGACGGTCGTAATGATAATGATGGTGTAAATTACTTATTTGTTTAATGATGCGCAAATGCAACATTTTTGCTTTGTAACACTGAGATTGTCAATTTTTACATAATTTTGAGCTATGCGATTCTATAATAATGCTTCTACATAGGGAGATGATGGAATATTAAAAAAATAGTGGTAAAGTTTCTTCACAAGCGCCCAAAACCATTGCTAACTTATCGTGACTACGACCAACCACCGTGAAAAAGTATATTTTACTCTCATCTCTTCCCATATTGCACCATCAACGTCGGTAATCCACAAGAAAAACTTGAAGGAGCAGAATCATTTAGAAATGGATAATAGTTTAAAATATTTATAATTTTCAGATACTAAATGGCTGCCTGCTGTATATACAATATACAAGTCTATACTGATGATAATCAATTATTGATGTTTTGAAGGTTACTGGCCATTACGCACATTACGTATTATTTACTACTACCGCAACACGTGTGGTTGCATTTATGGTATTAATTTCACATCTTGTTTTTCCGCTCCTTGTGTGGTTGCAATCGTAGCCCTTCTTTGGACTTTTAACGTCTATTGTAAATCGAATCATTGAATGTTAATCCGCATAAATTATTTACCTGAAAGTTGTTTTGAAGAAGCAGCAAAGCAGTAGAATGAAAAACATAATCATATTTTTATGGAATGGATGAAATACCGGGTACGCAGGTACGATGTTGGTGGGTCGTCCTTCCTTGATCACATATTTTAATCTGTTGCCATTCATGAATGAAACTGGTCCCTTGTCTAGCTTGCCGTCGCCGTCACCCTCTTCATTGATCATCATGAATCGTGATGGTGTATATAGCTAACCTCAACTAAGAATGGGAAGATTATGTAAATTGAATAGGTGTATATGAGGTTGAAAAGGGACAAAGACGCTCTACCCAACTGTATGCATTCTCATATTATAGAAAATCAGTAGCAGTTTTCAGAGAGAGTATATGATACTGAAGGATATGAACTGCTACTCTATGGACGTTTACCGAGCGTATTAATGGATTTTGATATTGTCGTCGTGTATACCGGTTGATTCATACAATAAAGATGAAATGAGATGACAGTTGGAACTGTTGTGGGATGGAAAGGCACAGTTATATATTATGATTATGATACATAGAAGGTGAGAGTGGTATCGTAACAATTCATGCTTTTATGTTCCTGTGTCCCCACCACCTTTATTTACTTCAATGAAGATATATTCTCGGGATATTTTTTATTTATCAACATACTGTATTTCAACGATACGACGACGAAAGAACTATCACCACCACCATCAAATAAAGTGACACACAGCAAAACAACGGCGAATAATAATTGAAAAACAGAACGCCCATTGGTGAGATAAGGAAGCAAAAGAGAGAAGAGATCAGATATGGATAGAAACGACAAAGCATACAAGAGTAAAACAGTTTTTGTTTTGTGTGTGTGTGTTTAGGTTGTATGCGTGTGGTGTTTTTGCGTAGTATGATAGAGGTCTCCTCCGGTCATTTCCAAGATGTTGGTTCAGTTGTGAAGATACACCGTGGTAAATGGTTGTGAAAGGGACGTTGATTTTGATTATGATGAGAGTTTCTATAAAAGTGTTTTGTTAAGGGTGGTTATTGATTATATGATGACTGCATAAATGATGCAACAGATAAACGACGGTATTAATAAATATATAAATAAATAATTTGGTAAGCAGCTAAATAGATTAGTGAAAGCAAATGCAGTCTAGCTAGAATACAATAAAAAAAAGTAGGAGCTCTTTGGTCTAAGACTTGTGATGATGATGTGGGGAATTATCCAATGATGTTATGTAAACGGAAGGTATAGTTTTTGCAAATATCGTTTTTTTCACAAGTTCATATAAGCCGTAATGGTGACATTGGTATCTTCTAGTATGATAGCTCAAAAGAAGAATAAGTTACCCGTTTGCG
>JAHZNB010007830.1:0-12943 GCA_027744295.1 Callyntrura guangdongensis | reverse complement strand
AACCATGTTAATTACCTCATGTTTTAACGATTTTTCCTTTCTTAATAACTCCCTGTGAATTTGCAGACATTCAAGATAATTATCATGACTCGCCATCAACGCCGACTCTCTGGCTGGGCTGACCACAAACGACAACATTCGGCCAACATTTACAACTATTTATACTACTAATGACAAACAATGAGTGTAGTAGTCTGAAATAACGTAAGTCGACGTTATATCCTCTTCGTCAACGCAACGGTACATCACACACACACGTATACAGATCAAGATAGACTACAATGATATGTTCGTATTATATCTTCTCATGTATGTACATGTGCACGTGTTTACTGTATTAACATCAGCGTTGTACTTTGTAAATACTGTTGAAACATGTTAAACACGTGTTAAACTTACGCGAATACTTTAACGTGATCCAAAGTTATAACATGTGTCATTGTCAAAATGTAATTAAATTGAAGTCGCTGTGCGAAACAATTGTCGTACAGCTTTGCACTGCACATCACCAGTGTTGTTCTATCTAACCGTTACAAAACCGTTACGTTTACTTATATGTATATCCTTTCCAAAAATAGCATTTTTGCCATGGTTGTATTTGTGTACTTGTATCTCTATTGGTTAGCATATCATTTCTTACGAGAAACCGTGGACTTTTGAACTATGACTAAAATAGTACCTAGAGATATAAATACATCTTGTCTGTGTATTATTGTAATTGTACCCAACTATAAACGTTGTTTGCGAATTTGTTTGTTTGTTCGCGAGTCTTTTCTTCATAGTCTAATGTGTGTACTGTGTGCTTTGTAAATGCTATTTTTAGTTGGTGATGATGATTGATGATTATATAGCATAAGCATAAAGTATCAAGTACATTCAAGCAAATTTAATTACCTAACCTACTCGTGCTGTGTTGTTTGTGTGTGTGGTAGTGCAGTTCAAAGATGGAAACCTCTCAGCAATCTACCTCCTACGTTTTTGGCTGTTTCACAAAATTGCAGAGCTATTTCAGTTTATTGCATTGTGAAGCATCATCAGGTAGTTTAGTTGTTTTTTATTATAACAATTCGATAGTAGTATTTTCATAACAGCATGTAGCCCCTTTTTGGTGTCATCCGTGCGTGATGAACGATACGTTGATTAACAAAGTTTCACTGATGCGTAGAACTGATGATGATGATGATGATGGGGAAAGCAGGCAGACTAGAGAGAGAGAGAGATGCACAGTGGAAAAACAATAGGAACGTTTTAAGCGCATATTAAAGCCAAAGCGCCAATTGGCATTTTGATGAGGCGCTAGTTTTTCAAACCTATTGAGGGTATTCGATAAAGTGGAGGAATTTAGGGTTTCTCCAACACATACAAGATGAGAGTAGAGAGTAGCTGAGCAAAATTTTATAAAAAGGAAAGTTGTCAGCATACAAATCGGTAATAATAATAATAATAATACTTTATTGATGTTACTGAAACCGGGTTTTTGACCATCTACCCGTGACTCGTGGCAAAGCGACCTTTTTTGAAAGGGAAATATGTTAGAAGCGACCAGTATCATAATACGGAGAATTAGTCGATAAATTAGTTGTGTAGCCCTGCAACAACAACACGACATCTTTGAAAACTCTGGACGGTATCACTCTTGTCAAGAGTTTTAGTCAAATGGCGTTGTTGCTATCGTCTCGAGAGTGAGTATACATGTATTAATGTTTTGTCTGGTGGTTATTAGACCCGCTTTCCGTGTGTACTTGACTTTTTGGGACTCACCTTACTCGTCGACCGAACACCGCGAGATGAAGTAACGTGATATGACGTGGACGTTGTTTGTTGCACTTTCGACCCTGACCTCTCATCTCCATCCTGATACTGACGGTGGGAACGAACAACTTGAAACGAGGAATCTGGAGCCTTGCCTTGAATCACTTCCGTTCGACTGCGCTCATGACTTCGTTCGGAATTTTTCGTGTCCTCTTGCTGCCACAAAGAAAGGAGTAGGGCCACAAAACCCAGAGGAATATTACTCGTGTTCAACAACTTTCACTACAAATATTCACACACATCTCACCTCCCTCCCTCCATTTGCTTCTAGACTATAAAATTGTCGGCATAGAGAACAACCCTGTTGCCCTTGTGCGTTTTTCTTGAACTCCGTCTGCTACTCCAATATTGTCCCATAAGTCATTAGACATACTAGACAACTGCTTCCCGCTTTAATTTAATGCTGCCACGCACACTCATCACGCAGCAGCTAACCAAATAATTATCACGGCTTTGCGAGATGCGCGTGAGTATGAAAGCGTGAATAAAATTGGTATGGCACACTACTGCTCTGCATACTGCTCGTTAGTTACCAACACGTCAGTTACAAGCACTCGTCTTCAACTCGACACTTGAGAATATAATTCAAAGACACGCTTACATCATCATATCATCCACACACTCTCACGTAGGTAGTACGCATGCCCATTCCACACAAAATATTCAAAATATCAACAAAAAACCACAGTACTTATCCATGCATCCATTCACAGCGCACAATAATACTGCTGCTCCACTGTACATTTGTTCTGCTATAAGGTGACCACTGGTTACTAAACAGGCCAACAAACAGTAACTAACCACAGAGGCCCTAGTCATGTATTATATATTATATACAGGTATGCAAAGATGTGAGAAGAGAACATTATTTTTTTTGGTTACTCATGAGTTGTCAGTGCACCTGCTGCCTTTGGAATGCATTGGAATTGGAAATAGAGTTGAAAATATTCGCCATGTTCTGCGCCTGTCGTCTGCGCTTCTCATTTACTATTACTATTACTACTGACAATTTTAGGAATTTATGAGCTTTTCTTATTTATTGCTAGAAAACTCCCATTTTATTACCTGCCTCACGCCACTCGTTAGATAATTAAGCTACGTCGTCATCATAATAAAATGTCGCTGGGATTGGATAGGTGCGTGCTGCAGCAGCAGTTGCAGCAGCAGCCTCACCTCATCCCAGAGAGATTGCAATAGCGTGTCTCGATGGCGTTACTGATACAACCAACCCAGCACAGCACAAACGCGTTTTTTTCTCTTCTTTTAAAAGTGTACAGGCTTGAACGTTGGCTGGCGCATGCAAATTGTAAACAACGGAATTTTCCTTCGTTTTGTCAACATTACTATACAATTTGATCCTTCTGCGCGGAACGACCAGACAGGATGACGATGATAACGACAACCAAGACAGTCATCATCACCGTGTGGGGTTGTTTGGTGGCGATGCTGTGTGGTATCACGGGTAAATGTGATTTTCTCCCATTTAAAAAAATTACTTTTAGTAACAGTTGACGTGTTAAACTCATTACACTCATGGTGCTGTGTTGTTCATTCTGATGATGAAGATTGAGGTAAATCAACGAAACAAGGAGAACAGATCAGAACAATCTTGCACGTCCATGTTGCATGTATTTGCTGCAAGAGAGCATAAAACAATTGTAATCATGGAGGTAAATCGCAGTTAAAAAATGGTTAAAAGCGCTCTGTGTGCTGTCCACCAACTTGAAGAGATGCATATGTGTCTGTCCTCTTTCCTCCACACGTGTGCAAACTTACAGGTTGGCGGAATGACATGCTGCAAGTCCCTACGCAAGGCCTCTCGAAAAGATTGCGAGGCAAAGAGAACATGATAGAGTGTAAAAAAATATAAAATTAATACAATGTTGACTGCCAGCTTCCTACGCAATAATTATCGTGTCCATACTAAACAAAACAGATTGCATTGAATCGGTCGCTTCACTGAGAGAAGATTAAGAGAACAGCGCAGCGTAGTAGTCAGGGAGTGAATAAATATTGCATTGTATTGTCGTTTACGACTGGGCTTTTGTTGCTGGCTGCATGGTTGGTACACTGCACGAGCACGAGATGTGATGAGTTTGCAGGTTCTTTCCCTGACTGTATTGCTGCCTTGTATTATTGTTCCTAGCAGAGAGTAAGAAAGGAGCTACATCAAGAACAAAGTAGCGAAAGTCACAACTGCAACATCAATGTGGAAATATTTAAGGTATACAAAACGTAGTCCAGATCAGATCACAACAAGAAGGTGTGATGATATTACGCTTAAACTCAATAATCCTCGACCCCACTGACCCCCATATATAGGGTCAAAACTTTTGTCAACTTCAAGAAGAGACTCTAGAGTGCTTGTACATCAAATTTGGTTAAGATTAAATCGCAGGTTCAAAAGTTTTAAAAAGGGATTATGCCCCAGTATTTTATAATTTTAACGGTTGAAAATAGAATTTGAAAATTACTTTCCGTTCTTGAGATATCCCGACACATGCATTGACAGTCGGACGGACGCAAACTTCATTTAAATTTTGATACTGGTATTGGGTGGGGTAAGAAATACTGTCATTTTCTAGTTAAGGCGCAACGGAATAGACCCCTCCGTGTTAATGTTACTTTCATTGTTGATACAAGACATCATCCAATTCAAAATACGAGTAAAGTTTCGATGTAATGTATATTTTTTAGTACCGCTTACAAATGGCATGCAGACATTGCAGACACCGTGACTGTGACATCAGAAATGTATGTAAAGTATGTATGTGTACCTGTGTCACGCACCGATTGTTTTTGTTGAATGAATAATTGATCCTGGATCGATTCAGTTTGAATGATTTTAGCAGCATTTTTTTATTTTGCATTTATTAATTTAAGAATCTGATTAGTGTATTTAGGGACCTGATAGTGCATTTACGGGTCTAATTGTGTAGATTCTGCCTGTTGAATGATTTTAGCAGCATTTTTTATTTTGCATTTATTAATTTAAGAATCTGATTAGTGTATTTAGGGACCTGATAGTGCATTTACGGGTCTAATTGTGTATTGAGGAACTTGATAGTGTATTTACGGGCCTGATTGTGTAGATTCTGCCTGTAGGACCTGATCTTTTATTTAAAGTCCGGGTCCTGCTGTGGACCAATGTAACGTGGAGTCGAGACGTACATCTTGACGGGTAACTCAACTAACTCCCTAGTACTCCAGTAATAAAGGAGGAATGTTTCATCGCTAGCTACCTCCTCCGGTCGCGGTCTGTCGTTACATGTAGCCAAATTGCAGCAACTCGACTCTACAACTACCTGTACGTTGCTCTGTCTCATCAAGCTCGCCTTTTAACAATCCTACGCACTACTTGTTGTAATTCTTTCTCGCCGCACTCCCTCTCACTGAACTTGTAATCACAACATTCTCTCCTCTTTTTCTGCTCATCCACCACTTGCCTTGCCATTGCTGCCATACCTGAACGCAACAAGAACGACCTGTTTTCTAGCCTGAAGCTGCTTTTTTCAATGCGATATCATCATTATAATTAGCCGTGATAGTAAGCTGAGAAGAGGGTTCACGAAACTCAAAAGGGCGACGGGCTCGAGTAAATTATTGCTGAAACTCCCCTTCGTACAAAATGACATGTGAGTTTCAGGAAAAACAATTGTTCAACTTGGCTCACCTCTGGGAACACAGAGTCAACTGATTTGAAGGAAACTGTGAGAAAATGTCATACCGAAAAATGTTGTAATATGACACCAGTGCCGTACTAATTATTATATTGAGGAACTCCAATTATTTCGGGTAAAAGTTTAATATAACCTTGGCTAAAGACACTGTAGTGGGGATGACCCCGCGGGGACAAGTTCACAAAGCCAATTGCCAATTGCGGTGGAGTGAGCGTTTTAAATTTTATTTTCTGGGAGTTATCGCGTCAAAGGCCAGGCGGAGGGACGGACGGCCGTGTATGTGCATCCTAACAACAAATCTTTCTAGACCTCTCTTTTGTCCTGTCACTTCTCTCTACATGTATGCTGGTAACGGCTGCTACAAGTTGACTCGTGGCAACGGAGACAATCAAGATGACGACGATGATGTTCATGAAAGCTGTTGCTGCAAGTGGGGCTAACTCGAACCAAACTTTTTTCTGCTTGCCCAGTTGATGATAATCCTCCCACGCGTTCTCTTTTTCTACTCGACAACTATTATTTATTTCTCTCTCAATTTTTTCAGAGAATCAAGCAAGCTGGGATGCGACACCTTTTGTTGTGATCCTTGGTCAGGTGGTCACACTGGCTCTTTGTGTGTAGTTTTTAGCCAGCATTTTTATTGAATACGCTACGCTACATAGTATCTGCGCGCATGTTAGCATCCCAGCATTTTACACACACACCAACCACAATAATCAGGCAGATAGGTGGTGGACCGCAGTAATGTGACAATATCCTTTCAACTTTACTGAACTGGGCTGGAAAAGTAATCGAAAGCAGGGCTGTTGACAAATTCATCATCACGAGTTTACAGAAGCCAAGGGACAACAAGACGTGGATAGCAACAACAACGCAGCAACATGAAACATTTTTTTATGCAAGTAGTGACGTTATTATTATTTAATTTATTGTCAGCATCATTTTTTGTTGTTTTTTGAACCTATAAGGTATGGTAAATAGGACGAGCTCAAGGTTACGCGAACACATGGTACATTGATAAGCTATATAAGATGGGCCTTTTGCAGTAAAGGAAAGGGTGCGTAGACAGAAGTACAGTGCGCAACGCAGGTGTGCAATGTGGGACAAGATCAAGACAAAAGCTTTATTTGCGAGCGTTGTGTCCGCAAAGATTAATTGCCAACCTGATACAAATAGGATAGGCGAAAGAATAAACAGTTTTCCATACAGGCACGACGCGTGTAGTATCCCACGCACCACTAGAGGCCACATTATTATTATTACTAGTAGTTTATCCAGGCTGTCTTTCATTATTTTCAATGGGTGGCACTTCTGGCACTTCTCTCAATTTTTTTTTACCCTTTTTCCAAATACGGGGCATTGAAACTAACAAGTAGAGAGAAATAGAGGATCGGTTTGTAACACAATCTTACTTGACTACAACACAAAATACGTACTTTATAATAAATATGGAAAACACAACTTCATCAATCATTAAACTCCCAAATGCGTTCACAAGTGTATTTAATCATTTAAAGTATATCCATTAGCTGTTTCCTACGGGAAATTTCCGCACAAGTGAAAATGTCGACATATCTAGGCAAACCCTAAGGAATTTTTTGATGGATGGGAGAATTATTCTGCTTGTTCTAAGGTATTGAGTATGAACAATAGTATTGCATCACATATTGATCACCTCATTCTGTCCACTTGTAAGTAAAACATAAACAATCATTTGCAACATTTTTTTTTGCTACTGTGACTTTGTAGTGACGTCATTTTACAAAAAGAATAGATTACCAATTTCACAAGTTTATAAACATGTACACAACAAATGGTATAAATTGAGCAAAAAGGCGTTTTGCTACCTTCTGATAGTGAATATCCGCATTTTGCTCCAAGTTGACCCATTTTCCCACCTCCTTTCGAGCTCGATGCTTGTGACCGGGCTCTGCCGACGGGTCTGACCATTCTTCCACATGATGGTTGTCTAACTGAAAGTTTCCCAGCATTTCCGGTAGTCGTGAACCCGGAATCACTACTAAACTTGATGATTCCATGATGATGACCCAAGGAAAGAACACTGAAATTCAAGAAAGTAAGAACCAAGGGGCCGTTTTTGATCTGGAGAAGGTTCCCCTGTCTTGTCAGGGAAACATGTTTTCTGGCTCACTGTCAACTGGACTGCTCACAGTTTCACACAAACAAACTTTCCGAGGGCTCCTCTCCTAACGAAATGAAATAACAGAAGACACATGTAATATACACACTCGTCGTGTTTCGTCGAGTACCGTTACACTGACTTTCACATATGTCGTTATGATTTTTTTTTTTTGATTTTTACGTCGTTGTCGTCATAATATAGTTCATCCAACTTCGTATATATAATATCCCCGCAACACCTCTACAGAACCAAGTGCCACGTACACACACGCATCAGATGCTGTTTCGCGTTTAATTACCTTTTGACGCTCATAATTCGAGGGTCTTTAAACAGCCTTCTTCCTACAAATTAGTGAAAAACCTGCCGTCAGACTAATATACACATCACCGTCACCTCCACCCCTGGCTTATCAGATCGGCTCCAAAAAAAGAAGTGTGGATCATAGAAAAGGGGTGTCTATTTTTCCTAGCGACCTTTTGACCCCATAAATTTTTAACTTATGCACTAGCAGTGAGTAGGCGACGAATCGAGGCCAAAGTGAAAAGTAACGCGCACATCATCCTCAAGCACACACAGATCTCTGTAGAAAAAGTGTTGTGTCAGCAGGCAACTATCACTAATGAACCATGTTTCTGCAATCTTTGTACAGAGCACTTGAGCAGAGGTAAACTGTAAAACTGCTCTCCTCGGATGATACCATCTGTCGGGATCGATCGTAAAATTAGGACAAGCCCAGATTATTATGTAAGTTTCACAGGTAGAAATAAAATCTCTGCCTCTGGTGTATAAACTCTGTCTGTGAGCTCTCTCTCTCTGTAAACTCTACGCTCCCATACAACTATCTGCGCCCATCTCGGTCGTAATTATTAATGTGTAATAGTCGAGCGCAATATACGAGCGCGGTCATAAAATAGGTTTTGACCCAACAATGAAGCCTTCGTAAGTCCCCAGCAAAAAGCCTGCTAGCTCGAAACCAAGCATTCTCGGCGCTGTTCTGCGTCTGCCACACGCACACACAGACTCAGAAAATGAACTGGTAACTCGACCAAAAAAGAGTTTCAATAGATATAGCAGCAGCAGCAGCAGCAGCAATACTATCTCTCTGTTTTCATTGTACAAAAAAAATGCAAGAATCGAATGGACTTCGCGGTGGTGGTAATTGGTAAAGGTAAATGGTGGTGCTACTCTCTGGTTTCTTTATATGGGGGTGTACACTCGTAGTACTGGTAAGTGGTAACTAGTAGCCTGTGTTTACGTGCGCGTGTAAAGCTGCAATAGTATTTAAACTTTAGAGGCACGACGATAACGCCATTCCGAGAATGCACAGACAGACGTGCATTCAGCAGCGCAGCAGCAATGAGAATCAAAACAGAATTGCAGCGTATTGTTATGGGCAGCGAACGGGGGAGTCGACTAAGCCCTAGCACAAGACGGAAAGATCATGATCATGGCAGTTTTATGAGCGTAAAAAACGTTTATTTGTTCGAAGAAGTTTAGATTAAGTTTCAAGGGACAACAATCATCGACCCAGGATGACAAACAGAGAGAGAGAGTGTGTGTGTGTGTGTGCGAGGGAGTCACAAGCGCCGCTCTGGGTCTGATACGACGCCTGGCGCCTGCAATTAATATGGGACGCTGTGAGTATTCAAGAGAAGAATTAAATACAACAAGTTGTAAATAAATTGTTAATGATGATGGTAATACCACGAATGTAAACGTGATCCACATTTTTTTGTACTTTTTGCATTTCATCTGATCCTCTCTTATGCCTCCCTTGTCTGGTTTGTTCTTCGGTGTGGAGTAAGTTGAGCGTGAAAGGTGTAATACTGGGGGTAGTTACCCTTTACCCAGCCAATTAAATTATTCGATAAATTAGCAAGACTATAGAGAACTACCGCGCCGTGCCGTCGGAGCAGACCTATTGTCTTGTGAGCCTAGCTGTTGCTGAGTTAAAGGGAAGGAGTGAGTGTGGAGTGGGTGAGTGGTCATCATCACGCATAGGCGTACGAGAGTCAATCTCAATTCTCAATGTAAGGTGCAAGTTGTTAAAACAGTATTATATCATTAGTAATCGCCTTTAATTGTAAATGGTAATGAATGATGATTATACAATCGGAGAGATCCCAATATCTATAGCTACCTACTACCTACCGCGCAGGCAGACACGTAGATAGAAACCACCTGAAGAATCGCAAATGCTGACTTACAAATATTACAGCACTCGAACCCACCCACCTCACCAATGTTACACAAATTACAAAGCTCTTAAACATACAACATCATCAAGGTTAAACTTAAATTGTCTATTGTTTTAACACACCACGAGAGGATCATGAGATCAAGTGATCTGCTTGATTTTCGTTTTCTACGATATTCTCATCTCGAGCCATTTTAATTGTAATCTTTTCAGCAATGTAGGTGTTTTTGTCAGTTTTTTTGTTAGTTTGCAAGTTAATGAATGAATTCAATCTTTGCGTTCAAGATCCTACTGTCGCTCAACCAACTTGATTCGCAAAGAAACGCTGAACATTACAAACAATTTTGCCAAGCATTTTTTAAACATGTGAAAATGATATCGACTCCAGGGTTTCCAAGTGCACATAATTTGTAAATAAGCTTGTAATTTTACTTAATTGGTCCTGCTCAGGGTCGGGGTGTACGCAATAATGAAGAAGACCGCACAAATTGTAGTTCCCACTCTCGTCTTGCAACAACTAGTTAATGAATGAATTCAATCTTTGCGTTCAAGATCCTACTGTCGCTCAACCAACTTGATTCGCAAAGAAACGCTGAACATTACAAACAATTTTGTCAAGCACTTTTTAAACATGTGAAAATGATATCGACTCCAGGGTTTCCTGGTGCACATAATTTGTAAATAAGCTTGTAATTTTACTTAATTGGTCCTGCTCAGGGTCGGGGTATACGCAATAATGAAGAAGACCGCACAAATTGTAGTTCCCACTCTCGTCTTGCAACAACAGTAAATTCAACACAACTTGTGGCGGGCTCTTTTTGGGAACTGGACAGAACACAGGTCACCTGGATATACAGAGCTAGGAGTACGTGCAAAAACACTGCTCAAACTAATTGTAAACATATGCGCCCACTACTACGCTACCGCTGGCGACTGGGATGCAATGGGAGCCACCCTCCTCTTCAACGACATTCAATTTTAGTAAATAGACCGCGAGAAATAGTTTGTTAAAAAATTAAAATAATCGGTCAAGCCAGCTTTGTTATGCTTAGATTTTTGTATCCATGGCGATTTTTCATCACCAGCCAGGAGGAATAAGAAAATTAACAAAAATTCCAACTTCTGATACCCGACAAACTTAGACTGGTCAAACTCTATTTAAACGAGAAGGGTGTAAACCCTATTTTACAACTACTGAAAGACTCCAAAAGGTGATGAGATTTGCCATTTACCCCCCTATGACGTTGATAATGAAACTTTGACACCCCTTGGGGGTCAAAGAGGTCAACCATTTTGGCTCAAACTTTGCAAAACGTCATAACTATACATTATGCATCTGTATACTAAGGCACAACTTGTCGTTTTAATTCAAAAGGCAAAATTTTACCCAAGTCAAATTGTTTCATTGCTAACGCTAAGAGCCGTGACTTTAAATATTTGTTTTGAGTCATTTTGACATTCAAAGATGTACGATGTACTGCTTTTGAAATTCAGAAAGTAATGTGTATCCTTTAATGTAGTTTCCGTGTTAGTTTCATGAGTTTCAAACTAGTTTGACGAGTGTTTTCCAAACGCTTTCTACTACAAAGTTAAAGTCATGCAACTTACATGACTTTATAACTTGCAACTGCCGTAATAAGATTATTCTGCCGAAATCTACTTTATTTCTAGTAGTGCTCCGTGCAATTTCCAAAGTGGAAATGAATTTAAATTATTATTATTATTATGGTCGAATTTATTCAAAGTCAAATAATACGTCGCAATTGACAACCATAAATAAGGCTGACAATATTTGAAACCATATTATTTTCAGGACACAATCCAATGTTGGAAGTACTGGAATAGGCAAAAAACATTTTATGTCACAAGCACTGAATATTTTATGGTCATTTCAGAGTTATTTGCAACTTAGTTATAGCTTAAACATCAAAATTTGAATATCACAAAGACAATAATGAAACATAGATTGTTATTTAAAACAAAACATCGTTATATAAGGAAACACATAACATCAGTTTATGGTGATCAGCAGTTAATTAACATGAAAATAGTTAAAAGTGGTTATAAATTTACATAAATAAAATAGTTGTGGTTGTTGTTTTTGTATAGAGCAGAGTGCTTCTTATCAAATTATGCTTACGTCATCTTAATCACTTGAACCTTTAGTTCTTGCTATTAATTAACATCAAACCATATTTTGTATTTAATTCTGCATACTTCTTACGATTAAACGATTAGCTATTTTGTGCTTTTAGTTACACATTTTCCTTCGTGTTCACAGGTTTAAGCTGGGTGTTACGTAATTCGGTAATGATAATATGTTAGCTTTATGCCAAAACTATCTTCCCATCTGCAAAACAACTTTATTATGCAGTCAATCATCAAGTTGGGTTACAAGTTCCAAGTAATTAATTATGCCAATTATCAAACACGGCGCCGGCTTTTGCTAGAGTTCTGACAAACGAACATTAAAATTATTCATATTAGAAACTCAATTCCAATATGTTAATCAAAAACTGAATATATTTAGTGGTCAGTAGGGAAAACCAAGATTGTTACGTCATGCTAGTGCTAATATTGTCAAATATAATGGGTCAAAAAGTTTCCTTTTTAAGAGTCCTAGAGCTGCTAGATCAAGTAATGAAACAATTCGAGTTGATTAGCGCGGTGCCTATTACTTTGAAGCACACAAAACAGTCCACAATGTCTATAAACCTGACAAAATACAACAACGACTACGTTTTCTTCTCTCTGAGCTCAGCACAGTAATCAATATTTTTTTGTAAAAATGTACTTAGTGGGTTTACTAAAGTATTAAATAAAGTTGTCAAGTTTTTCCTCCAAGATGGTTAGATTCACACAGTAATACCAATGGTTTTCTTCTCTATTAAATATATCGTGGGTCCAGTTGGTAAGAAATAAGGATATGGGTACTATTTACAGGATATGTGTTAATATTGAATGATGTCCAAGACCAATACGATTATAACGAGAAGCGTGTAACGCTAATTTACAACTACTGAAAAAGTCTACCCCCACCGAACTTTGACGCCCCCAAGGAGTCTATGGGGTCAACTATTTTGGGTCAAACTTTGCAAAATGTCATCACTA
>JAHZNB010007829.1:0-11015 GCA_027744295.1 Callyntrura guangdongensis | reverse complement strand
AAGGTTGATAAAGGCTTTAAATTTCTATCAAAGAACTAGTAGTGCCTTCCGTCTAGCTTTTGTATACAGTTTTGTATAAAGTCTTATTTCATTCAAAAAATAATCCATTTCCATTCCACATTACCATTTCAATTTATCAAGCGTATTATGGTATTGTTCACCAGGGCTATTATATACTTATATTTATTATAGTGTTGTACGGCGGATTCGGTTTCGGCATATTTGAGACTGCCATTCGGGGATTCGGTTACCTAAAAATGTACAGTACCACAGCACGACCGTATATTTTTTGCAAAATATAAAATGAAAGGCATACGACGAATTCTATTTACGAAGTCTACAGCAGCAAGGAAGATATAAGTACCACTTCGGAGGTATTTACAGATATTTTAACTATCCAATTTTCCTAATATCCGTAAAAACGACTTCCTTTCAGTCTTGACTAACAATGCGAACGTGCAACACAATGAATCGTATTTTTACTTCTTCGGCTTAAAATCTACTTGTTACATTCCACATTTCTCAGAATCCCGTATTATGCGACACCATAGTACAATAATATCAACATGAAAGGAACTGCAGAGAAAGATTATTTTTTATACCAGGAACGTCGACAGAATCAGAAAAAATATGAAAATGGAAACAGGATGAAAATGGCTGGTAGAATCACATTAAAATACTGTACCAAAGTACATCTGCAGTTGTTCGTAATGTCTTTGCTACTGGTGCATAGTGGATAATTTGGTAGATGGGCCACAGCAAAAAGAATGAATCACTACAGCGATCCAGCTATTTTGCAATTTCCTAAAGAAGGCGCACAAAGATGAAGGCGAAAGCCAAAGACCCTTCTACCTAAGACATTACCAACATTACGTATTTGTGTAATATAACAACGGGAAACGAATGACTTTCGATAAAATGGACAATCATACTATATAGCAGTAGCAGCGTATCGGAACCAACAATAACAAAATATGTACCTATAGTCAGCTCGTTTCTTTCTCTGTATTGGCGGCAAATAATATGATTGTCTGCACTGAGAAATAGAGTGAGATCGACAACCTCAAAAAAGAACAGGCATCTATAATGCAGTGGTTTTGGCGCTGCTGCTGGCTGCTAGTAACTTGATTGAAATGCAACCAATACCAGCAAAAAAAGGATATCCAATAAAAAATGGAAGCCAACTTTTTTGCTCTGGCACAATAGTAGCCAAGTCAAATATGTTGAACGGGGAAAATGAACCCGGATCAAAATCATCGGTAACGTCGGCAAGAAGTCTTCTTTTCTGGTTACTTTTGAGAATTAATAGCGCAAGGCGATGATAGACGAAGAATGTGTGTTTGTGTGTGTTGTACGTACGTGGTCACTAGTCAAGTATTAGTATGGGAACGACGATCGTCAAGTCATCAGGATGTCACGGGGATTAGTGATCAAGAAGGCAATTTTCTTTAATCAAAGGAGCGTGACGAGATGTCACAATCGTTCCAATTTGCAGCTTTCTATCATGAGAAATGGAGGGATTCAACGGAAAAGAGATAAAGCAGACGGCAAAAATTGTAAATGTGTTGCTGTTCTTGTTAGCTGCCCTACTACAGTTTCGTTTGGTTGGCGTATTAGTGTGTAGTTTTGTCTCCATTCCATTCCTACTAACAGTTTAGTAGAAAGACAGATCACGTCACGTCACATCATCCGATACACAATCGGCTCATCGTGGTACGACAAATCCAAAGTCAAATGTCTGTGCAACGCAGAATTTCAGTTTCACGTATTGATTAAGCGTGAACGCTACAACCTTAATAGTAAAAGGAACGTCACATGTCGTTTGTGGACACTGCCACTTTGAGGTTTCAATAGAATTGCTGGTAGGTCGGTTTGTCGAGGAAACACAGGTCTTTACATTTATTGTATGTACGTGTGCAACTGCACCACGATCTTTTAGCAATAATAATGCAATCATCAATTTCAAGAACTTATACTATTACTAACTAGTATTTTCCTTCTTTTTAATGGGAATTGCGTTGCCAGTTTGTCTAGTCTTTTTTTCTTATGCTGTTCCATTGACTTTAGCATTTTATTTTACATGTTACATAGCTGACATGTGATTGAAACACTGATGAGACTGCTGACTACCACCAAAACTACCTTTTTTTGGATTTTTACGCTATTCGGCGCCATAATAACCAAAACGTGCAAAAATGGTATGTACAGGGCATAATATACATGCATGTAGTCACGTAATCTTATAGGCAGGTCTTTTTAACAGGTATGTATGCAAAACACTATACAATATGGGTTCTCTGGTGTCATGTGGGTAACCTTAACCTATAAGCGGAGCGGTGTAAAGATTAATGGTAAGCCAACAGTCAGATATGCAAAAATGACTAATCCATGCAATATTCTTAACTAGTATTGTATTATGTGGATACAGCGATTTTTTTTGGCACCACCTGCCCAAGGTTCGTACTATCGTACTGATTGATTGAGCAACAAGGCGTTTCTTATTCTGCGACAAAACTGCTTGAGAAGATGAACTACATATACATGTTTGAAGAAAAAATGAAGTTAACAAAGTAACCTAACCACTCGACTAACATTAAGGTTGGGTAATATGACAAACGAAACTACTACAGAATACACATGTTTACAAACAACAACTGCAGAACACTTCACTTCCAAGTACTGTTTCGTAATATAGTAGATATATTGGTTCCAGCAGCTTGTGTCACTGTGGATAAACTTGTACACAGTCTGCATAATATATGGTTATATGCAGTTGTATATAGATAAACGACCTTGTCTCAAGTATGGCATCAAATCGAGTCAGGGAAGACACAGCCAAAGTCATGTAATGCACATGCTACCTGATGTAAGATTCTGCGGACAACAATACAAGCATGTGTAGAATGATTCTGCACTGCAGCTTAGAGCAGAAAATGAAAATTTTCCGCCTACAGATCCTATAACCATTACCAGGTTTCTGTGGTAGTTCACTTTTTTGCAATTTTGCAAAAATGTGTATATGTGGGGTATGTCCACTGTTTGTTTGTATGCCAAAAGTGCATACAGCTTTCAATTCTACTGGTGTTGCTGTTCCTCCCACGCTTTCCCAGCAACGTCATTATCCATATGTTTAACCTTTATTTCTGGAGAACAGACATATAGACATCAGCATCAAACACAGTTCTATCAGCAGCGCAGTACAGCTAAGTACTGTAGTACAAGGTACAGAGATTTCTATTTCTGGGAACATCTCCGCTAGAGTAGTATAAGCTTACATTCATCAAATTGAGCTGGAAACATTACAATGACGGCTATATGCTGTTACTCCTAGAGAGTGCGCGGGTGGAAAACGAGAAGACACAAATCTGAATAGCATTGCCGTTCGGTCGTTCCTACTGCAAGTTGGTACGTTAGTCCATCAAAAATAAAATAGAAAGAGGGTATACAATACATTTTTTATATGTATATCCGTACATTTCTGTAGGTAAATATTAGCATTGTGAAGAGGCGTATAGATAGAGATAAAGTTTGTAGAGAAAGTGGGCAGTGAATGTTCCATCTTTTCTAAAGGTCTCAACAAGAAGTTTGCGGGAGACCTTGGCTTTATGTCATACATACACATAGCATCACATTATTTTAAGAAATGGTTCATTTTTCTACAGTAAAATATGTAACTTGTACTTTTTTCCAACGAGAAACCACCCAGACTATCAGAGATTAAAAAGAGATCCCCCGCAAACAGCTGTTCTAGAAGACAAATAATCTTTTCCAAGAAAACGATATGTGACTATGTGACGCGCGTCGATACGCAGGAAATACATATATACATAACTGTCTGCAAGCAAATTACATAATATTACATGTCTCTATTACATAAACATGATCTTATACATATACAATATTATTAAAATTCGTTTATTTAAAACTCCCATTTTTGATTGCCAACGTAAAATGGTATTCGTCGGAGAGACAAAAATAAATTCATGAATTCATGTCTCCACATCCTACTAAAATTTACAAATGTCAGTTTAAACAGACATGACAGTAGCTATACTGGTGTGATATGTAGTACATCCTACCTCATGATAGTCATGATTCATGATGCTCACTTGCTTAGTAGCATGGGTATTCCGTTTGTATTCGTTTACACATCTATTATGCACGGACCTATGTCCAAAGCGGTGTTGGAAAATGAAATTATGTTTTAATCTTCACCCCGTTTGGGTCGACCCACAAACTATTATTGTCGATGCAGAGAAAAACGAGTAGGGTAGTACTACTACACAATAACAAATTTATCATACTTTCTCCTTACCTGTGATTCCCAGTCGCAGTCTCCGATACTGCTATGAATGTTTTGTATTACGACACTTTGTAGTTTTACACAACACAATCCTTCCCGGAATCGAGTGGTACCACGATAATACATGCTTTTTCCTTGAACTCTAAGCTATCTCACTTTGACTACTATTACCAGTCTCATAGCTACGTAAACTTTTCGAATAGATGATGTAGTTGAAATAATGCAATTTAAAGAAAATGGCTTGAATCCTCGCAATCCAATGCAAAAAAGTAAACACTACTCGCATGCCTACATGAGACCGAGACCACACAAAAGAAGCAAGCAAAAGCCGATCTAAATTTCTAATGGAGTTGCCGCCGTCACTACTTTTGCCTCTGCTAAGCTACTGCTAAAGCTCACAGCTTATACGGAAGAATGGCCAAAGTAACATTGGCAAAGCACAGTCAAGGCTAACTTAACTTTTGCGTTGTTAACTGAATCTATCACCTCTCAATCAATTCGCATCAAAAAGGAGTTTGTTTTGGTGGTGCTTATGAAGACATACATATTATGACGATTTTTTATAAACATACCTGTCTAGCATTCCCTTGAAATGCGTTATTTATTACCCTCTCTTGTGTTATTAGTTTTCTCTCTTGGCACTACTCCTACCTGAGCACAACGTGTCATGTCCTCATGGAAGATTAAAATAGCAACGACGACGAATTATTATGGAATCATGAACAAAAATATAGCAGTCCTTTCTAGATGTTTATGACTTACAGTCATGTTACTACAACTACTACTACACCAAACGTTTGTTTTACTCCAGAAAATGTTCATAAATATTCTGTAGTTTCCTGTTCGCGATGTCTAGAAATAGTGACAATTTTCATGGTATACTCTTGAAAAATTCACAATTTAGGCATCAATAGGTATACGCTTGTATATACTGAAGGTAGAAAGGGCAGAGAAGTATAAAAAATGAGTTTGTCAGTGCTGTGCACGGTAAACTACAAAACTGCTATTGTTCTGGCGAAATTAAGGAACAAACCGATGATGTAAAGTACATTATTGAAATAAGAATGTGACATTGACGCATACGTCTCAGGTCATCCAACCTAATCCATTACAAGAACAATTGCAAAGTTGGAAATGCTGCGTAGTTGACGTCATGTACACACACGCGGAATAACTTATCATAAACGATGAAAACACTTTTGTAGCAGGCAATAAAATTGATACTGAAATTTGAAAAGGCGTACCAAAAGCTTGGGCAGGCGAGGTAAGAGAAAAGGTAAAGGAGAAAATTACGTTTATCGTAAATATGTTTACTGCCCTAGCCTGTCATCGGTTTTGTGTCGTAGTGTAGTTTGATTATTAGTGTTTGTAAAAGGCAATATAATGTGTATACACCTGCTGGCAGTTCGTGTCACATGCAAATACGTATACCTCCGCCAAGGTGCATGTACGAAAATTATTATCACATTTCACCGGTTGACAGCGACATTGTCGTCACTTTTCAAATAAACTAAAAAGTTTATGAAATTCTTTCCTTTTTTATGTATAATACTTTTATGTACTTCTTTGTGTTCTTTTTGCTTACCCCAGCGTGAACTGCTTTTACCCCAGTGGAACACACTAACAAGTTTCCTTTATGCCACGAAAAATGGTCACCATGATCAACAACCTTATTGCTATGCAAATACAAAGAATGAAAAGCCGACAGCTATTATTAGCCTNCACGAAAAATGGTCACCATGATCAACAACCTTATTGCTATGCAAATACAAAGAATGAAAAGCCGACAGCTATTATTAGCCTTGCGTATACATGCACAGCGTGTAGCCATCACAATCAACAATCAGGTTCAGAACAATAAAATCCAATTCAGACGGATGTTCCAAAAGGTTCACTTGATTTGGCATTCACAAAATACAATGATATAGCGAATAGTCGGTATTTCAACGGGTTGCCATAAGCCAGCATGTCAGCATTACCCCATACCTGATACCTTGTCTGGTGATGCATCCATCCTTCTGCTGTCTGTCTATAATCTTACACTGTTCTAACTCCTAACTTTTCACTTTATGACTTCTGAAAAGCATAAACATGAAAATTTGCAAATAATACATCGTCCGCTTTCAATGTGGATGCTAGTCTTTCGCTTTCTCTCTGCGTATTTCTGTTGCTGACATTAAGTCTCCATATTACTACAAACATGTACCTAATCTCTACCAAAAGCATACTAATTTTTGATATATCAATCATACCAGAAGTGTTGCTGCGTTGCATATGTTTCATGAACTGCAATAAATTTAGTCACGGAAAAGTTGGAATACAAGGAAGTAATAATAATATTGTACAATAGAACAAGCTTTGGGGATAATTACTGGCTGCAAATTTGGGCTAAGAAATATGGATTCTGAAGGAGGAGCAATGCAGTAATCCAAACGTAACGTCGTAGTTATCCTCTTTATGGAAGGACCATTAGATTAGGTATAAGACAGGGTAAAACTTTATGGCGATAGGAAACTTTTTCTTTGTTTGTGCCTCCCTCACTCGTAGTCACTTTCTTTGCAGAATATATGCCACAAACATTGATGATGTTATCGATCGTTTTAGTGCAGATACTACAACTTATTTTCGTTCGAGTACTACATAATGATGCAAATCTTGCTCTGTTCCTGATATATTAATGGAAACAAAGTACTCCTACACCAACCAAAGTTGATGAGGAAACTTTGTACACAAACAGGCTACCATAATTATATCATCAAACTTGAGATAAGTTGAGCAGACAAGGCGTAGCGCTCGCCTATCACCGCATGCTGTATCAATATTGTAAATATGTAAGAAAGGAACAACTGAGCGAATACATACATAATTAATTACGAGCCAACGAAACCGCGGAATAATTATGCAGGTGAAAAATCAGGACAAACAAAAATTTGCAAATATTTTAATATCATATCATGTGTATAAGCATAATAACGCATCAGAATACCGACTGGACAAGTGTACCTTACATATACAATACTTAAAATTCAGTTTAAAAGTGTTGACGTTAGTGATGCCGTCAAGAAACATGGCAGCGCTGAAAACTCTACAATAGGTTTCAGCACCACTACAGCTCTCAACAACAAACCACTTACTTATCCATTGTAGCAACTTGTTCTCGAAGCTTATCCCCATCAACAAATATGCACGCTTTAGATATACATACATACAGCTTTTATTTCACTTTGAGGAGTGATCGAACGCTCCACTCAACTTTCTCCAAGCCAGACTGATGCATAATGGTAAAATATGAGGGAAGACGTAAAGTATTCAATCTAGGAAAAAGTTTTTGGTAAAAGGGAAACCGACACAAGAGCGGAAGTAGGAAACAAGTGGAATCGAAAGCAAACTTGATTCCAGCTCAGTGAACAAATCTACACGTAAAACACCCGCAATGACGACATGATACTGTTTTGTCTTCTTTCACAAAAAGAGACTTCTTTTCAAGTCGTCTTCAAAACGACAGTTGTGGCTACAATAGGTATGCATCACATATACTCCTCGCAGGTATCTATTTATGTGCTGTGCGTGCACAATTTTAGTTGATGGAACTCTTCTACCAGCACTTTCCCTGAGACGGTAAATGTACCAACTTTTACTTGTACCGTACAAGTTTGTGTGCACTGATGTGATGGAAAAGCACTTGACGGTGATGGTGGTCACACATATCTCATCATCGCAATAAGATTGTATTGTAATGGACGGCGCACATTCGAAAGTTTCTTCCTTCGCCTATAAATACGAAACTTAAGATTATCATGTATGTGTATGGTATGTTGTTACATAACTCATGTTAGTAGGTATTTTACGTCTAGGATAACTTAGCAAATCCTGCAACAGTCACCTTTCCCATTCGCTCTTTATACTCACCTGATTGCTTTTACGTCTGAGTGAACATTCTACCAGCAAAATTCTATGCTAACGGAAACCTTTTCTTGGTGAAAGAAAACCTGTTTCAATCCAGATGGAACTTTTTTCCCAAACCCGCTGTCGTCCTCTGAAACTGAAATCAATTTACTAGAGTCGTTTGTTAGAAGCCTATTCAAGAGGATGAATGCGTCATTTCACTCTTCGAAAAGAGAACGCGTGTACTATTTACGGATAATATTACATGGGTCAACGAGTCAATGAAGAAGTGATGGGTGGTTCTTTTCAGATTGTTTGGTTAAAGGGAATTTCCCGTTCTGAATTGTTAGTTACTGATCCTCATAAAGGATATGAACGATTTTTTTCTGATTTAAAAAAGGTTTGATCGAACTCATGCTTCACATAAAACTAGGACTGCATTAAAATATGAGGGTAGAATATATACATAAATGATTTCATTTATATCAAGTATGCTGGGCAAAAACTAATATGTTTATTTATCGTCGTGCACCAGTAACTTTGCGCCTAATGTAATTTCCTACGTATATGATGGATCTCGCTATCATAAAAAATATCAGCATTCGTATAATACGCATCTGATCAGATATGGTTTCAATAACGTTTAAATTTTTAAATATTTTTCAACTTATGTAATGTTAAATTAGATGTCTAAATTTTTGCTGTAAAACGCGTTTGAATTGCGCCCTTACTTGAGTTATTCGTTTCAATCCCGTAAACAATTTTCTGGGGGAGCTTACAGTTACAAGCAATCAAAATTACAATAACAGCACTAATCCATCGGCATTTCTCCTTTATTGCCAAAACCTTTAGCACAAGCAGACAAAAACATAAGTGTAGTGGAAGCACTCAAAAAGTAACAAACCAGCAGCACGCTCTGTTTGTTATCCTTAAACAAATAAATACACTCTATCAGGGAAAGCAAAGGAACTAAATCCGATACAGTCAAAACGAATCCATTTTGTTACACTACGCGTCCGCATTCCATTCGAATTCCCATCATTCAATGCTGGAAATAGCATTTCTGGATTGTGCAACTAATCCACCGAAGCATTAAACGAGTACTGCAGAGAAACAGGATTGCATTTATATTTTTTTCTTATCCTTTACCATATGTGACCACCTGACTTACTCCAGAAGGGACGGCGACGGCACGATGACGTTGATGAACACTAGCATTTATAAAGACTTCTCTTAATGGATGAGCGGTAGGCATGCGATATACATAACCCTTTATATAAATTTGATATTTTCTTGATGCAGTTTACTAAATACATTCTGAATATTACACTTCGCATGCCTGTCATTCGCAGCGGCAGAGTTACTCTCACGACTCAATCATGTTAAGTCAACCAGGCAATATTATACGACCATGTGGTGAATTTGTTTATTTTAAAATACAGTAGGACTCACGAAATAAAAATTTTGGAGAAAAAAGCTTTTCTCAATGGAAAAATAAGAGAAAAGAAAACGCTACTTCCGCCGCTGATGTATGCGAATGTTCAATACAATGGCAATAAATCAAGTAGGCCCTTCAATTCAACCATCACGTTCAAACCGTTTGTTATTTTCTCTTTATGGCAATGGCATACGCTATACACTCACTGGACGAGAGAAAAGAGAAGACAAAATTGGCTCATGCTCAACTTATCAGACATTCTCGTCACTGTATACAATTGTTTTTATTGGTTGGTTCTATAAACTAAATTTTTGGTATCGTCGTTTTTAAATTACTTTTTGTAATCAACAGCTAATTCAAAGTGAACGGTTGCTCAGTCTGAAGTGAAGTACGTTCCAAGTATCTCGTATTGAGGTCATGTCTTTCTTTCTCTGCAATTTAAAAAGCACTAGTTAGTTCCTAATTACTTTTGAATTTTTATTTCAGTTGAAAATCTCAACTTAGATATACGTTTGAACATGAACAACTTGTCAAATTAACAAGTTTTCACTTTCACTTTTGAAGAAAAATAATATATATTTTATTTAGCTTTTCATGAAATCATAATTACTCTTTAATGGTTTCCTTCCATCTAACTTCTTAAGTATGTTAAAAAAAGTGGAGCAACTAAAACCTTTTTATATTTCGGCCTTTTTTGTCTTGTTACGTATGTGCAACACCCATCCCATTTCTCTGAAAATGAAGCCCGTACTCAAAACACCAGAGAGAACTTAAATATAAGCAGTTGGAAACCACTACTCTACCACTTTACTAGAACAGAAATATTACTAATATTTAGACGGTCACTTGCATACTACGAATGTCCCATTCAATATCGGGTTGTGTTGTGTGCGTACGTAAAATGTGAAGAATATGCTAATGGTACTTGAACAAATTGGAAAAAATCTTTCGGAGATTGAATACATTATAAAAAAAACTTTTGATATGCTCTATTGGCGCCATTTTTAGCAGCAGAAACACAGAACCAATATGAGAAAACGGAAAACAAAGTTTCCCAGTACATATTTGCATATGACGCAAAAACTGCATCTTCTATCGTTGTTTGTGTTCATAATAAACCGGTTTAATTACAGCTATAGAGACGCAGATGAAAACCTTAATATTGATATAAGTTGATTGAATTGATAAAGACGGTAAAGACTTGATATTTTGGCTGCAATTTGGCCTAGTATTGCTATACAAAATTTGAGCTAATTTAAATAGTTTAAATTATGAATGACCCCCGAGGGTTGACCAGGGCTGTAGGAACAGGGGGAAGGGGGGATAGGCCTATCTTGTAATGTTAGAGAATTTTTGGGCCTGTAATATACGTAATGTTAAATCTCTGAA
>JAHZNB010007828.1:0-10017 GCA_027744295.1 Callyntrura guangdongensis | reverse complement strand
ATTACACGAAGAGGTATTACGAAGATGCAGGAATGCTTTTAGATTTTCCGGTCAAGAGTCGATTCTTTCAAGCAGCAAATTTGGCAGGAAGCATAAAAGTTGTCTTTATTATTCTGCCATTTGGGATTCTTCCCTCATTGATCGCGTTTGCCGTGGAATATATTTGGATACATTTCAAGAACCAAAAGTCATCTAAAATCATTATATTTAAAACAACAACTGAGAAAAGTATGTTTAAAAAGATTATTGCGTATTTTAAGGTAGTGGTAAAATTTCGTTTCAGTTTAAAAATTTGGAAAGCTAATCGGTAGTATAGTCTTATGAGCCTTAGTTTTAACAGCAGGTTTTGTCAATTTTAAAGAAGCTTAGGCCATAAACAAAGAACGACTACCGATGGTCCTGCAAGCAAGTATTGTATTGATTGCATTCGTTACATCCCAAGAGGCGAGTGTTTAGTTTTGTCGTCAATTTTGCAGGTTCTGCAGTGACTAATGGTACAAAATGGTGTGGGTAATACTGTGATTTACATATATACACTAAACGTAAGATACTAAACCAGTTTATGTGACATTTTTCATTATTAACAAATGCTTGAAATAGGTCAAACTTTTTCAAAACATGCCATAATACGCCATGTGTATCCATTTTTAACAATTAAATGCCAGATAGACAACTAAATGTGTGTTTCAGCCTACTAAATTAATGTTAATTATCCACAAACTTAAGCTTATTTCCAAATTCTTTCAAATCGGATATATTATTAAAAATATTACAATAGGCAAATCATGTTGACATAATAAATACATAATTAATTTACAAAAAATATCATAAACTGACGGTTATGAATAAAATAATGAATATTCGGTAGCTCTTATAAATCGTCTTTACATTTATTAGATAAAATATATCCGGTTTTAATCTAGTTTTGGGTAATTGTTAACTAAAAAATCAAAATGCAAGCTTATCAAATTGACTTCGCAAACTTAATGCTTTCAGAAATAATACCTCTCTAAAGCCCCATTCTAATTAAATTTATGCACGTGTTTGATACATTCTCACGTTACACGTTGACGCTGACATTGTATGTATATACACGTACTCGTTTGAGATTTTTCAAAAACCCAACTGTCGCTTTTCATTTTTAAGCGTTTAAATAAATACGTGATTAGAAAATTTTAGTATAGCAAAGATTTGAAATATTACGATCAATATTTGAATGTCTCACTTACATATACACCAAAACAGGTTGAATATATAAACCCAATTGTCGCTTTTCATTTTTAAGCGTTTAAATAAATACGTGATTAGAAAATTTTAGTATAGCAAAGATTTGAAATATTACGATCAATATTTGAATGTCTCACTTACATATACACCAAAACATGTTGAATATATGGTCATTTATAAAAGATTGATTGTAGAACAAGGTTTTCGGGACTTGATGCAATAATTTTTCCACGTCATGAACTGGGTTTCCCGATGTGTTTTTAAAGCGTTTCGCAACTATGCAATCGACCGCTCTTACGTTTCTTAATTTTAATTTTATTATGAAAAGATGTATTGCAACGAATAACGAATGTTATTAGGTAATTTATAATATCTAAAATATTGATTTCAATTTGTTAGTCTTAAAAGGAAAACATTTAATAATTTGTTCTGGTTAAAACTATTTAACAAACATTTTATTAATTATGAAAATATTTGAAGCAAAAACTTAAAATCCTACACCAAACCTAAAATTCCAGTTCATCATTTTTGCCACTACCTTCAGAGAAAGTTGTATTCTTATATATTTTTATGTATCACCATATTATACAATCATTTAAGTTAGAACCGAAGCCATATATATCGACAGATAAATGTGGAATATTTTTATATCATTTTCTTCTCCCTGAAACAAAGAAGAAATATATTCCTACATAGCTATTATTATTGGCATTCCGTCCCGTTGGAATAAATTAATTTAAACAGAAAACAAAATCATTAAAATATTGATATTGCTTGAAAATTAATTTGCAAAAAGCTATTCCAACATTTAAAATACCGCCTTGATTAGAATGTTGTATGCCTCACCCGAAATCACCTATCAAGCATCAAATATCAATAATTCAACTTTCGAATATTACTATTACATACAGTGCATTGGTTTTATATTAGGGTGACGGAATTAAAGCAAAATCATACACACAAGGTATAGTATGTAATCTTCATGGGCAACATTCTGGACGAGACTCGTAATCATTCAAACAAGTTGGTCGTGCTTCGTGTTACTCGAATTTTAAACTTTTGACTTCAACGTTTTTAGTGTAATATGATGTCATATGACTTTGTAAACTTTGAAAATAGATTATGCGTGAAAATTTTCCGCTGTAAGTGTAACATATTTCTGCTGGAGCTTTTGCTATAGTAGCATAAAGTGACTTAATCTAAGCCAGTCCAATAAATATTTTTCGCACACATCAATCTATGCAAAAACCTATTTTTTCTCTCACTATCCTTTAATAGAAATGTCGCATCAAAGCACCTATCTGCTAGAGTTACAAAAAAGGTACATCCAAACTCTTTAACGATATTTCTAAACTCCCCATATTTTAAAAGTAACATTTGAATTTTTCTCCACTTTGTTCTACTTTTCACGTAGTCTTGTCTTGTTTCTTTGCGTTTTTTAAACCATAGTTTTTGATTCTTCCATGGAACTGCAAAGAACTGGTAGTGATATTCGAAAAATAGTTAGAGGTAGAATCAAAAAGAATATAATCATGCCATAAAGCGGAGGAGAAATCACACTTGGTGGTACTCTTACCGCAATCCAAGAGAGAAACACCGTAAACCAGAATAGACATGAAAACAAAATCTGAATTATTTGATTTGCCAAGCACTGAATTTTTGCAGATATGATGTAAGCAGAAATATACAGCCTTCTAAAATTCGTTTAGTCTTCAGAATAGTTTCTAAAGTACTTCAAAATTTGTGGACCATGGTCAAAAGAGAGCATATCGAGAGTATGAAGAAAAAAAGGTTCGTGTACTTTCAGCGACAAGAATGAAATGCCAGAAAAACCGACCTACTACTAGTGAATAAGAGAGAGCAGTAGATTTAGCAGATTTAGGTTCCAAAATCCATTCCTTCAAAATATGAAATGCGGGGTCCAGATCAGATATCACTGAACCAAATCCAGCGGTGAAAGGTACAAATAGCGATAACAGAACTGGTCCGTATTCAAATAGTGGGAAGTATTTAGTTTTGCCATCACTTGGATTTAGCTGTGAATCTTTCCGAAGCAAAAGTTACAAAATTCGTAATTTAAGTTTACATATAGAAAAAATCAATAAAACTGACTTACCGTTTGTACCGATTTTCTCATGTTAGTACAAAACATCATTGAGACAAACTGTGACAGCAGGATAGAAATACAATAACGGCCACAGTAGCGAAAACGATGAATATAGCGACACTACTATAAGAAGTAGAAAGTGATATTTAGGAATACTTTCGGCAGAGATCCAATTAGAGTAGAGCACAAAAAGCATTCCACTTGCAACTTAGAGAACTAAAATTATTAATATTAGCAGTAGAATAATACCCATACAAGCAACGAGCTTCCGAACAAATTTTGTTCGTTTTATCTGCAAGTATTCCGGATCCCATTGCAAAAGAGCTGGCCAAGGAAGGTAAACAAGAGCCGCGGGACGGTTACACAACGGCTGAGCCGTTAATCAAAATATGCACGTCATTCGTCCAAACACGTTACCAGAAACCGTGTGTATAATATAAGGTTAAAGAACCGCGTGGTGGTTAACAAAAAGTCCCCGATAACAGGACTTTTTGTTAGTGTTTAATTGTCTGGAATCAAAAATTAAATAATGAAAACGAACATGTACTGATATGACACAGGCGTATCTTGTATGTTTCTTTTTATTTTAAAAGATCAAAAACATTTTTTTTTGAAATCTTCAAAAATATGCGTTTTTCCCTTCCTTAGTTGAAATTATCAATCTCTTATTGAATAGCAACGTACATTTGTATCTTCCTTTTCACTTATAAAGATTACTATTGATTGATTGATCAAAACCAAATGCTAAATCCCATGTAGAATTCCTCGGTATTAGCCTAAATAGAACTGCTGCTTGGCAAGTCCTGTTTACTTTTAGAAGAAAATTCTACGCGGGGTTTATCATTTGTTATTTGAATCAATGGACTTAGCATTACGAAAAATTTTACATGGGACTTAGCATACGAGTAATCTTAACATGGACTTAACATGGTGTCGCTGCGTGTATGGTGTTTCGAATTTTTACGTTGTATTATGAAAATGAATGTGTGTTTATGAAATCGTATTACGCTGTATGTATTATGTTTAATTCCGATTTTGTGCGTTTTTGGCTATCGTGTACCTATGTATGTATGAATAAGTTATTATTAGTCGTTTTGAAGTCAGTCAAGTAGGAAGCTGGCAGACGAGACCAAGTTGAAGTTTAAACACGTTGCAGTCGAGTCAAGTCGTAGTCGCGGCAGAGCAGATAAATTGCAAACAGTAAAGCTAGGACTGGTGCAATTAATTATAGTAAATTAAATGAGAAATTAAGTTTATTACTAAAAAACTGTAACTATTCTGGCAGTTAGATTGTTGAGAGACGTTATACTAATAAATTTGCAGTTAGTAGTAAAAATCTAAGTGTTCGTTGTTCTTGATTAAATTCATTAGGCGTCACTTTGTTCTTGATTAAATTCACTAGGCGTCACTTTATAAGGATAGTACCAATAGCTCGTCAAGTTAACGTTCAGATAACCCGGAGGTTTAAAACTGAATCAAGGATCTTAGGGACAGAAACAGTAAAATTTGCAGAATTATTACTACGCCGATTTCCACCCCAACACTTAGCATACAAGCAAATGTAACTTGGACTTGGCAATACGAACATTTTTACAAGTGATGTTACATATGCTATTTCATTCGATGGACTTAGCATTACGAAAAAACATTTCGACGGACATAGCATTGCGAAAACAAATTTCGACGGACTTAGCATTGCGGAAAAAATCTCCAAAGATTTAGCATTTCGAACATGTTTCAATGGACTTAGCATTGCGAACATGTTTCAATGGACTTGGCATTGCGAACAATTTTTGATAGAGTAAGCATGGCGAAAATTTTTTAATGGACTTGAATGGCGAACAATTTTTCGATGGACTTAGCATACAAATAATTTTAACGTGGGACTTAGCATTACAAACGGACATTCTTACTTTTTTCCAAGCTAAGTCCGTGAACAAATTATAGATTAGTATTATAAAAATTCAGTTTGTACGAAGCATTTCCTAATGGTACACTTACGAGGATAGGACTAGAGGTATACATCAAATTTACGACCGAAATTTATAATAAAATACTTAATCGCATTCGTATAATGCATTGGTAACACTTTTAAGACCAAATCGCTTAGCTTTGGTGGCGCTAGTTGAAGATCCAGTACTGCCCTGCACGTATACTCAAACACTGTTTGTGTATTCTATTGTATATATTGGTCGCTTCCTAACTCATATTTATTTAAACTATCGCGCATCTGTCCTTCTATTTTCGATTTTGATATCCTCACGCGTTTTCGTTTTGGATAGTTTTAATAAACAACAACAATCAGTCTCGTTTTGACTCATGTATATAATCAATTGCAGTAATTTTTAAAAACGTTACAACAGGCGTAAAACCAAGACTTTTAGACAAGTAGACTGATTGTTGATTTAGTAAAAACTATTGGGAAATCAAACGCATTTATGCCACAAAGTAACATGGAAATTAAAACCAGTATCTTCAAGCAGTGCTTTGTATAATTAAAAGTAAAAACTATCCACATAAACAGTAGAATACAGAAAAACAACCTTTTAACACGTAAAGCGCGCTTCAAAATATAACATGAGTTTAAATTGACAATTACTTTTCAAAGTTTTTAAATTATTTTTTCATTTTTCTCTGGAGTACTTAACCATGTGCAAAAATCAAAATTATCCACAACGTAATATCGTATAAAAAATGTATACACAATACATAATAAATGTATAGCAATACCTAAAAAAATTTGCGTATTTTAGTGAAAAGTCTAGAAACATCACACGAAACAAGAAATTTTTACTATTTGACTTTGTTTAAGTATTAATTTTACATAATTCTAATACAGATATCTAATAACTAAATACTTATATTAAGTAAAATACACCAATAAAAAATAAGAAACCAAAGCATGCAAATTACAATGTTAGCGGATAAAGACAAGTCCGGTGTGCGGTAGGTCTTCAGTCTCACCCTAGCTCCCCCGTCAGGTTAGGCTGGCTTGTGACTTCAGTCTTTGCTTTCGCAGTCCTCTATTACCTGCTAATAGCCTATTTTTGTCGACAACAAAAAATAACTCTGAATAAAAATTGAATTTCAATATTCATAAAATGTATGTATCTATGATCACACCTTACCTCAATTAAAACTTAAATAGCTTCGTATGACAGAGCCATACAATGATGTGTTACATCACACAGCTTGTACTAGCGTGCTACAGAAGTAATGAAGTGAATCATAAATAAGGTGTGTTTTGTAAGCAAGCTACACAGCATCATATTTATAATCGACCACAAGCTGAAAGTTCGAAGTTTACAGATAATGTGACCAAATATGATGGTTGGTAAAGTAATTATATTATAGTCACAACAAAAACACTATTCGCGTAATTGTGTTATACGTAGAAACAAATAATTACCAAGAACTCAATTGAGCTCACGGCTTGTACTTCTACAACTGACTCTCCACCATCAATGCTGAAATGAAAGACCCCGAAGTGAAATGAATACGAATGTGGTTTCTTAAATTTTACAAAATGACACGTTAATCTTGCTATCATATATTAATGCACAATCTATTTCAAGACAACAAGAATATACACGTTTCGAAATTTTAGGAAGATAAGTTGTTTTGTATTCTTACACACTGCATAAAATACAATGGCAAATATATGATGAATTCATGTATATTGTGGCATACTATGAAATTGCCCATACATAATAAAAATTAATTCAATCATTTCAAGGTCAAGGTCCAATCATGTGCTTTTATGTGGACGCTAAATTGCTTAATTTCTTGTCACCCGAATTACATTTCTATTTCTTATATTGGCTTGTTATAATTCAATACTTTATACGGTATTTTCACCCCGTGAACTAATTAGATCCTTTAGAGATGTCCTAGAAATATAGTACATTTAATATTTTCTCTTTAACCTTAATACTGTGCACAAACGTTCATCAGAGTAGGTTACTAAAAACTTTTAATGCTTCTAGTGGAATGACAACTGTTAACTATGGTTATAGGTTAGAATGGCAAGTGACAAAGTATGCAAGTAGCAAGGCTGGCAAGCGATTTTCAAGCCGTGCAAGTGGCAAGTGGAAAACACGTCGATGAAAAGGTGGGAAGTGAAAATAACGTCCATGCAAAGGTGGCATGTGAAAACTGAAGTCATGCAATATTGGCAAGTAAAAAATCAAGATATACAACAGTGGCAAGTTACAAATCTGAAAATAGAGAAAGTCAAGGGATAATGATAAAATAATCCATTACTTACATATCTCATGTTGTACATCATATTGCTAACAAAACAAACTTGGTATATTTTCGTCACCAATTTACAGTACATATCATACTTTAAAAATCTTCTTTATACATACTATCAAGATAATTAACCCATGTTTGGGATGTATTGAGATAAACTCCGTGCCCAAAAAATATACGTACGATTCGCAGTCATGTACGGCGGTGAAAATATGTTGATGAGATTTCAAGGAAATCTTGAGTTACCAATTCAAAAAAACGGTATAGAGAAAATGATACAGCAATAGCTTCAGGTTGTCTTAATTATCTCAAACATGGGTTAAATATCTTGTTAGTAGTCAATAATATTGTTACAGATTTTATAAGTATGATATGATCTTTATTTTCAGATTTGTAACTTGCCACTGTTGAATGTCCTGATTTTTTACTTGCCACAATTGCATGACTTCAGTTTTCACTTACCACCTTTGCATCGACGTCATTTTCACTTGCCACCTTTGCATGGCTTGAAAATCGCTTGCCAACCTTGCTACTTGCATAGTTTGTCACTTGCCATTCTAACCGACTACGGTTAACTATAGCAATACCTTTACCACCGTTTGGTGGGTATATTTGATTTACTAAATACTCCAAATAATTTTGCGTGGAAATTTCTACGTTGATACATTTTTTATTGTAGAGCTCGTGTTGTCACTTCGTGAAACTCCAAAATAGGTTGATAAGGTGTGAGGCTTCCTGTTGAAATGCCAGTGGCCTTGACGTGTGCATATTACTCAAGATTTTATCTATACAAAGGAAAGTCTAGACGTAAAATTAACTTATATTTTATACGTACGTTTTTGTTTACGCTAATTTTGTATAGTCGTTAAATTTGTCTAATATTTTTTGATTCGTATAGATTATCATTATACTTATAAGTGAAACTAGATTCCTAATAGAGTTTGTACATTTAGTGAAATATAACAAGATAGTATGTGACGTAAAGTAAAGACGGTATGGACAAAAATTTGTAAGTAATCATAATAGCGTCTACGTTTTCGTCACAATGTTGTGTTTGCAAACTGTGCATAAATAATCATATATTGTACACCTATTCACCACAAGCAGATTTATTGTAAATAATAATGTTTATGTATGACATCAGCATGATACATTTCACACCTTTTATGGCTTTACACACTTGATAATGCTTAATAGATAGAACTAATATGCTACAGGCGACAACGGGATCAAACAACTCCTTTTCAAAGCATCAAAGCTTGCAACAATAAACCCTGATACCAGTACATTTTTTAATCCATTTGTGAGTTTCAACCTTCATTAAGTTCAATTACTACAACTACCTCCCAAAGAGTACAATGATATCAGTTAGAAATAGAAGAGCGAGAATACAAGTACGTTAATCGATAAAGCAAAAACAAATTGGAATGCAATTTTGATAACGGTTATCACGAATTAGGTTTATCAATTATCAGATTCCGTACAGTGGTGTGATGAATTAATTTGTGTACATGGTTTGTACATATTTGAGAAACTCTGGGGAATTTGTGGTTTGTAAAACGACACACTATCAGTTTTTAATTACCAGAGAACCACAGCTTTCCCTATAGTGTAGTGAGTATAGTGTAGTAGTATTTTTTTGAAACAAAAATTGTTCTTGTGTGGCCTCAGAAAAATTACTCACATTTTAAAATGAAGTTTATTCTAGCTAAACAGCTAGCTATTGCTTTTGACAAAACCACGCTCAAAAATAAAAATGGTGTTTGGTTTCGAAAAGTGTCATTTTCGGCATCACTAAAATGTTTGGAAAAGAAAAAAACTTTCACAGACGTTTGTAATAAAATTATGAGCATTGACATCAATGAGGATTTACTGTTGGAGGTCGGAATATGCGGTGATGCTACAAAACACCAAACTGTGGTCAGGCTCTCAGGGGGTACTAGTATGGAACAGCTGTACACTGTTGCTAATAACGTAAATGCCAGATTTGAAGCTGTTCTTGCACTGCAAAATTTAGACGGAGACAGTGCTAAGCACGGAATAACTGAAAAATGTCTGACAACGGGTAAGGCACAAAATTGTTTCCTTTTAAATGTTTCTCCATTTACTACCATCAGTTTAAACAAAATTATTTAAAACGATAGAGTCAAAGATGTCAAAACTAAGCGAGAACACGTTCGGATTTGAATGGAATGCCCTATATTTCTCTAACTGGGGAGTACACGGGATCTGGTTCAACTACAGCAATATAAGGGCAAAACTAGATATTATATTAACTCTAGAAATTCAGAAAACGGACGACCTGTGCTGTTTTGCGTCAAAGTTAAACCTCAATATCTTAAACAATGAAGTTGGTGCGGATCTATCAATAATACCTTCTAATGGAAAACCTGTTACCTGTCACCGCACTGTTTTAATAGGTACTGTGA
>JAHZNB010007827.1:0-10698 GCA_027744295.1 Callyntrura guangdongensis | reverse complement strand
TATTGGCACTACGCAGTATTTCCCATTTCCACGTTCAACTTTATTCTACTTCAACTTTACTCATCACATTCTTTCTACATCATCTTTCATCCTCATCCACCGTCATCATCTTCCCCTTTCAAGCTGCGCAGCAGAATTTAGTCATTTTACCCAGACTCATCATAACTGCACATCAAAATAAATTTCCTATTCATGCCTACATTAAATTATTTGGGAACCTTCACCCACACCCCCACAACTTTAATTTTCCACTTTTAATCCCGTGTTTTAATTATAATTAAAATAATATAAGTATTGATGAAATTAGCATAATTGGTGAACTGTACCAGAAGACATAAAAACAAAGAATGTATTATTTACTATTGTTGTAGAACTAACGTGCGTTTTTGTGGATTGTTTCTCTGAATATGAAAGTCTGATTGGGACATCTCAACCGTGAGAATTTCCTCGTATCTAATAATGGTTCCTGTGGATAAAACTAAAGATATTAAGGAATGGTCTTACGATGTAATTTCAGTCATATCTTTTTGCGTATTTGTTAATTAAAATTTTGGCCCACATGGTTAGCTTTACTTTACTTTCTAGATACGATCAAGTTTCCCGTTTTGAACTATTCCAGCTAAGCAGTTTGTAGTGGATTATAAATTTAATTTTTTATTTACCTTTGATTTATAGAAGCGAAAATAAGTAGTAAAGTAGCGGTTTGTCGTTTTTTTCGAAAATGAACATCAAGCAGCGCAAACTTGTAGTGACTTTTTTATCACTGCAATGTTGGAATTAAAGCAGAAATTGAACTTACTGAGCAGCATGAGAATGTTGCTATGTTTGTTTACTTTTCGTTTGGTGTAATCAGCTGCACGGAGGTAGTTTGTATTTCCCACCACCATTGCATCGTTGTGAACGCAGATTCTCCCATATATCTGGGTATAAATTACTTGTAAGAAGAGCATTGAAAGTATTCGGTGAGTGAAAGTTAACAAATTCTTGCTACATCAGTGCTTATATATATAGATATATATATTTAATTTATAGTCCGCAATGTTTTCCAACAACAAACTAACTTTATATTTGGACTTATTTTTCATGCAAGTAAATATCTTTAACAAACATCATAAGTCAATTAATTTTAATAAAGTTTAAATTTTGACCCGAAATAATCTCCTATATAATGCCAGATTTGCCATCAATTTACATAAACTATAACAAAAGATATTTATCTGTCAAGTTTTAGCCAAAAAATGTGACAAAACGATAACCCACAGAGGATTCAACAAATAGGCAAATTGGTACGCTAAAACCCATAGCTGCTAAAAATTCTACTAAATTTGATTTGATATTCTAAAAAGGTTGTTAACTAATAGAACAGAATTGCGTCAACACGTTACACTATAAGGATTTAAAATAGTGTTAAACCTCGTGCCAGTTTTGCAGAAACGTAAGCTCTAATTTATTATCAACGAGGGAAGTTGAAAAGGATATAAGTGCCAATGAGATAACAAATTATCATTTGGGATACCGTTTATATATTTCACATAATTATTTAGATAAGAGTACCATGAAGATAAAAGAAGTTTAGGTAAGGAATACACCAAGACAAAAATTAAATACGTATGTGTGCGAGTTTTAAAGCATTTTAACAGCAAAAAATAATTTCATGTTCCATACTAGTTGTCATGTTTAAACCTTCGTGTTGTGCCTTTCTTTTATTATTTAGTATATGAAAGACAGCAATAACTCTGTAATATATAATATTATCTGATAATACGAAAATTAAAGTAAAAATTTCTGTTGGGGACTTTGATGTTGCACATTCGTAATACTTTATGTTTCTGTGATGTAAGTATTACTAGGTTTACTAGATAGTTTAACCTTATTTACCAAAACCTCATAAACTTGTTCTTTGAAAGGTATTGTGTAAGAAATCAAGAATTTGTTAAATTATTGATAACTTGCTTATGTATTGGTGGGATTTGTAATGATTACATTTAACCAAATCATTTACAAATAATCTCTTATTTCGCAGAAGATTTTCATACTACAATAAATCTCACTCTCCTAGGGTTTAATAAAAAACCATATCTGAATAGACCAAGCGAAAAGAATGCAGAACTGCAAATGCTCATTTACCATCATAAAATTGGGATATACACAATCGTCATCAAAGATCAAGTTAGTTTAAATATTTTCTATACGTAATATATTGTGACTTGTAGACGTTCAATTAACACATTTCGCAATCATAAAAACAAATAAAAAACATGCATCAAATATTCTTTTTTTTATTAACAAATGTTTCCCATTGCAAAGTCATAAATTTTCATATAAACCTAACTGACTGATAAGTACAAAAAAGTTATCGCTCAATAAAATTCCTTTGCCCCAATAGGTTTACAATTTTAGATTACGGTTAGGACCTTGTCAATTGTTTATCCTAACATACATGGTAAATTTCAGTTTATCACAGTACTAGTATTAACTAAAAGGTTGATTACGTTGATGACATTTAACATGGGTCTCATTGATCGTATTTTCATGTGATTCGCCAAGTTACGAAAGCTCAGTATGCCTGTAGTAATCCAAAAAAATTATTACTCGTGAACTTCCGGTGTCTAAAAAGAACCATTTAGCACTTATACACGGGTGTAAATTAAAATTTACACAAACAGGCGGTTAAAACCGCATTTGCTTTTAACCGTTAATAACCATTATTAACCGCGGTCTTGGTAATTTAAAATAAAAACCGCGGGTTTAGCCATCTATGGTTTGAAATGCATGCGCATAATTTACTGGAAAACATGTAATATTTTACTTCAGAAATCAGTAATTACCTACTAACATCAATCACCTTTTGTGTATTTGTTTAATAACACGAATAGCTGAAGTGCCTTATTTTTCAGTATATATACTTTAACGCAAGCTTTTAGTGTGACAAAATTAATATAACTCTTAAACTAACTCTTATTATTATGATGGGTTAATGTACAAAGCACTCCATTTTATCAAACAATGAATCAACTACCTAAACATTGTAAACAACTTTGTAAACATACAATTAAAAGATGCTCTCTGATAATTACTGTTTATTCGTTAAACGTACGCGTGCTCAGGTCATCTCTCAATGTCGTGTGCAGTGCACACTTCCATAACAAGTTTACATGATTGTATTTGTGTTTCATATTTACCATGCATTTGTTTTATTGTAATATAAATTAACAACTCATGTTCTTTGTTTCATTGATGTCAAATTATTTTCATATCAGATAACAAAATATTAAACTTTCAGCCAAATTGTACGAGAGCAACATTTTCATTGTGTTATGTGTGGTTTACCCCGATTCGGACTATCACTAAAGCCATAAACTAGTTCGAAAAAAATTCCTTCGTCATCCATCTCAATTAACTTTTTCCGAGAATATTAGGAAAGGATTGGAAAAGGTTATCTATATTATAACTGAACCAGAGAATGTAGAGGCCTGAAAGATTACAGAGCAAATATCTGAATTTAAATGTAAATAGAAAGTTTCATTATTATGAACCTACACATAATGGAAAATTGCTGCGAAATAGTATTTTTCAATTTGCAACACTCTAGTGATTTTGTAAGTAGTGAAAACGATTAAATACAACGATTGAGTTTGTTTTATTTTTCTAATTTCAGGAGTGATGGCTTTCGCAAATGTGTTTTTATTTTTTTGTAAATACAAAACCATGTTTTAAATTTCCCAGTAAATAGCCTTTGAGCTTCAATGATGAATGCATAATGAAAGTAAGTCTAGAATGATATTTTGAATTGATGTATTCATAAGTAAGTATTTTATAGATTCACTTCATCTTTCAAAAAAGATTTATATCGTATTTGTACAAAAATCTAGTAACCGATCTCACAATTAGTGGTGTGATTTCAACGCATTTGTACGTGTCCAGCTAAATTAGGATGTTTATTGTACTATCTTGTTATGGTATAGCAAATATTCAACCTAAGAGATGCATTTTCTCTGGAATTTTTCCAAGTACCCAATAAAGTAATGGTTGTGTTGATCTACTAAACTACTTATCCAATACTTTAGATTGTTGAATTGTCTCCTATTTAAACCAGCTTGTGTAATAAAGATTTTAAACTCAATTTTTTCAAGGTACTATTTGATTTAAAAATCTTAGAATTGATTTGCTTCAAAATTTTGTAATAACCAATGGTTTAGTATAGAATGTGGAAGTTAATCCACTTGTAGTTCATATTTAATACACGAATATAACACAAATTGGCTTCGCCGCAGGTGTTTAGTTTAAGTTTGCAGTTGGTGGAAGAGGTAAAACGTAATGTATTTTTTACTGACTTCATATTTATCATTTATTTTACACATAGCTGCCAGAGTTAATTATAGTAAAGTGAAGGTATGACTCGCCGTTTAAGGAAACATTTATATTTAAGTACTACTAAAGAGAATGCTTAATTTCTCTTTTATAAATTGCAGAACAGTATCTATAACATACGAGGAGGCGGTCATATGTTTTGTCATGTCTTCGTTCACTAATAACCATATCCGCATATCCGCTATTAGCGGATTTGATTTACAGTGCGGGTAAAGCAAAACAATCGATAGGCCTACTTTTGGGCTTTCGAACGATATGCCACATTCGTGTTAAAACGTATCCTGTGAAGAATGCCGTGCTCCGAAAGGAAAATCTTGATTTTGCATTTTTTCCACACTTTTTTAATATTTTGATCTGAGTTCACGGTCGTCATACTCCTGCGCTTAATCGATTTTAAAAACAAAAATGGGACAGATGTGTTCACTATGGGTCTGCAAATCAAATTACACAAATTAACTAAATTCATGTCGTGTATAATCTGCGTAGTGATTGTTACAGTGTCACTGCTCGGAATTAGTATTATTAAAAATAGTATAGTAAAATATGTGGGGATAAAACCTTCCACTGCCGAATATCGTGATGTAGCATGATTTTTGTTGTTTAAAGTTGTATGTATGAGCTTCGCAGGTCAGTGAAGTATCTTTATAGATGAACTCCGCCAACGAATCCCCTACAGTGTCCAAGGTATTGGGTTTCACAACTTTTAAAGACCACATTGATGGTCGGAGGTCCTCCAGATAATGGTCCATTTGTTATTGATAGATCAACAGAGCTTAATTAAATAAACTTCTATTACAAAGCCCATAAAATTCTCTATCTAATGGTAATGGTATATAATTTGTTTGCTGAATCAAATATTACGACTAGATACGCTCTGTCAAAGTTGAGTTAAAATTTTTTTAAACTCCAAAAAACGTGGCCGTTTTGAAATGTAAAATTTTATGTCTTTGATATAGATTGCGACCATTCTTCACTAAAAGCATCTTATTCCTAGACTAGCATATCAATCGAAAGCCCAAACGAAGGCCTATCGACTGATATGCTACACAGGCACTGCACATCAAATTCTCTTGAGTTATTAGTAAACGAAGACATGACAAAACATATGACCGCCTCCTCGTACAATAAAAACGTAAAGGAAAAAAGAAAAACATTACTCAAATGTTTTTATGTTATTTTTGGAAAGACTCGGAATTAATGTTTGTTTGCCATGGCAGACTTAAAAAGTACGATTTACTACAAGGCTTGACGTAAGTACGATAATTTGGGATGTAAATGCAATCTTTTTGCTATATATGCAACGAACAAGTGGATGAAGAATAAGCTTTAGCATTGCTAAAACTAATTAGAATGTTAGGTCTATGGCAGATGATTTGAGAATATACAAACGTTTGAATAATTTTTCATATGTACAACAGCTGTCAACTTATGTCGTGACGCCTGTATATGACTGGATGATATCAATATGGGTTCGTATTCTATTAATGGCAACTGTATGCTTTTCTGCCATACAAAACATATGTATTGCATGCATTCATTCTTGCACAGAAAGTACATGAAAACAAATCCACATGGACGCATATAAAAAATAAAAAAGAGCGCCAATTTATTTTCTCACACTTCCGTGTAAGGTCATTTTATGAAAGCATATTTTCTATAATTTTCGCTAAACGTTTGTGGTTGTGAAAAAAGGGCAAACTCGCTGGAAAAATATTTAAGATGATAAAAAGTAAAATATGAATTTTGCAGTAGCTGATAGCAATGAAACAAAAATTGTTTGTGTGTCGGAAACCCAATATTTGCATGTCAGTGTAAAAACTGTTCATGCTGTCGGTTTGCCCAGGTAACATTTCAAGTGCTTAGACATTCAATAAAGGACGTCGTAAAGAAAAGAAAACAATTCAATACGTTCATTTGGATCCCCCGTAGCGCCGTAAAACAACTCATACAAATTACGTGGCTCAATACCTTCCAGTTTTCAAGCACGAATTCATATCGAACAAAAAGTCGTTGTATTAGGTATATTTTTGCCAATATTTTTTTAAGGTTGGATATGAAAAACTGAAAAAACATGACGTCATTCGAATTCCACCGGGTTAGTTTATGTAACTCCGGGATGTTTCCAAATATAACATCACGAGCTATTACTGAACTTTGCTACACATGATGCAATGATTTAGTACGAATGAATTTTCGAATTCGATTTTAAGTTCTGGACCTTACAGAAATAGTCGTCTTTTACGAAAAAAAACTTAATAAATTCAATGAAAGTTACCAAGTTTTCAAATATACTCTACGTGGTATGGCGTATAACATTGACATAACATAATATAACATTGGAGCTTAAATGAAAACCCGAAAGGGGCCCCTGTACACGCATTGAAAAATTTAAAAGAGCCAAAAGTTGAATTTGAGATGCAATCTTCATTTGGGAAAACACAATGAGTTCTTTCAAAGGAAAAAAACGTGTATAGTTTGTGGTTTTACAAATAGTTACACGAGATATTTTTATTGGGAACAACAAATAACAACTCCTTGCATACTACACAAGATATAGACCAATAGTTTTATTTTACTTATTATGCCATTACGTTGCGTTCAACCAGACACGTTAGATCACTTTGCTATTGCTGTTTTCTATCATGCTTTCCTTGTTGCACAAACGTCGTTCCGTAGCTACAAAAGCTTCTTCTGACGTGGCCATGCCAAAGGTCGCAGTTTATCGCCGCTTTTGGGGTCGTCAATGGTTTAAAAAAAATAAAGCAACCATAATCAACGTACAACCAGCCCAACCGCTAACAGTGCAGCGGCAAAGTATAGTCACTTCGGCAGATCGTGATCTTGCAAGTAATTCAGGTGATAACATCAAAAGTATTCAGCGCTTTAAACAACAATTCCGAGAATTGTTTGGAAATACGGATTTGGAACGAAGGGGAAATTTACCAGTTGGACCAACTGAAGTTACCAGCACTATACTCAAATCTACTCACAACACATTGAGCGTCTACATGAAACAGTGTTATTGCTTAATGTATTATGTAGGAATAAGCTCGCATGGTACATTACTGGAAACTAAAAACCGTTGCCGATTCATATTGTTTGCCCAAAGACTACAAAAGGTAACCCGTAAACATTTTCGTTAAAAATATCGTAATCTGCTTTTCAATGTTAGGTTTATCACTTTTTATAGATCGGATTTTGGATGATCACCATTTTATCGCTTTTTCAATCCATTTGCCAAGCAAAGTATAGCTTCTTTGATTTCTTGTCCGGAAAAGAGCACAGTTCATTTGTAGATTGGTCATTCTATCTCATATGTCTCATAACAAAAGCATACGCCCTGCAACTTTTTTACTTCAAGCGTGTGGAAACAACAAAAATGGTGACAATGATTGCGGAATATGACTCCATATCTAAGCATCCTGTCACGGATTACATTGGAACCATATCACCAGAAAAATTAAAACTATTTACTGCCGCCACTATTTTTCTAGCATGCGCAAGGTCAATTAATGCATCCGGCTTATCAAACTGGTCCATGAAAAGCTCTGTATTGTTCAACTCTAACGTGATTGTTGAGGACGTATTTATCTGGTCCACCAACAATTCCTTGGCTATTCAGTACTCTGATAAAATAGAACATGAGTATGCCGCAAATCACACCATACTGCCCACGATGCTGGCAATGACAAACGTACTCAGGAATATAGCCTCGCACATGCAGCTGGGAATTGTACAGGATTTGATTGTAGTTGTCGCGTTGGTAATGCATTCATTGGTTTTTAGTTTCATCCGGCAAATGTGGCAGACGATGGAAAATGCTACCGTAACCGATGAAAGAGCAACAAAGCGGCTCCAAAAAAAGAGAGTAAAGATCTGGAAGCAATACAAGCACCTCAAAACCGTCATTGCCGCTATCAATGATGTGTATGATCCCATATTGAAACCCATTCATGTGAGTAATCTCCTAATGTATGCATACTTCTTGACCGCTTGCATACTGAAGCCTACCACAGTACCTTTTGCCATCATATTGTATGCCGTGAGTCTTCTTAAAGCAGAATTGTCTTACTATATTGCTGGAAAAATTGCTGAACAGGTACACCTGGAAATTATTTGACACTTTTGATAAAATAATAGCCTGCCTTGCGATCAGTTATAAATTTGTTATTCAACAGAATGACGTCATTCGCTCATGGCTTCGCAATTGGGCATTGCGTTCTGGAAAAATTGTCGTTGACGACGAGGAAATGGATATTAATGTGCTGCTTGACGAGCTAGACAAGGAACCCATTGGATTGGGAAAAGGAAACTTTCTAATTCAACACACATTTCATTTTAAGGTAATATAATCATTTGACTATGTGCAATATAATCACGATGAAGTATGTAGCGACGGTGATGTCATACCTATTGTAATTAAATTGACAGCATTATCGTCACGAAACAATCTTGAAGAGATTCAGTCTTCGAGTCTTTAATAACTTAAATTTATTCATTTTTAGTTTTTGGGACTGGTTGGCTCAACATTCTTCTCACTTGCCGATGAGTATAAAGATTCGATGCACTGTGATAACAATTAACAATAGCATGCTATAACCATACACTAAAGATAACTGTATCGGCACATCAAAAGACGCACATTAAAGAATCACCGGAAATGACGCATGGCACAAAAGTACAGCATACGTTTCAATGTAGTATCACAGGGCAAGAGACATAACTTGTTTTACCTTTCAGTTCAGTTCTCAAATTGCACCAAATCACTAAATACGTCTCTTCAGTTTAAGTACTGCAATTTTTGTAAACACTTTAGCGTTACAAACCCCAGAAACATTGTTTTAAGTGTTTTAAGCAAGTACATACAAATTAATAAAAACATGAATCTAATTCCAAGATTGGTTTACATCGCTCTGGGAGTTTTCTTATTTGCCTCAGTGTGTCAGGTCGGTTGACCCTTTTTAAACTGTTATGCCACATTTAAAGGAGCATTAACGGAGTTCAGTAACTAAATATTTTGATTAACCAACAGGCTATTTACAGCAAAGAGGAAAGAACCAAAGCTTCGAAAGCACTTAGGACCTAAAGAACTTAAAAAACTAATTCAAAGTTGCCAGCACAGTATAACAGCATATAGTAAGAATTTCGTCAAATTTGTTAATTGATTTTCTACTAAATGTTATTGGCCAGCTTTGTATTTGTTTACATACTTGACTAATTTCGATATGACCTAAAATAAAAATAAAATAATTGAGCGATTGAATGCATTGTTTGCAACAGTTCTTCCTGTTCCAATTTGTTAAATTATCAGGTTATACACAGTACTAAAAACTAAAGTGGTGGGTTCTAAATTCACAGCCGATATTTATAAAATCAACTTGTTTGCCTGCGTTTAATACCTATGAAATATAAACAAATCATTATGGCAACTGAATTTTTAATTCAGCCTGTTATCGAAATAGATTTACTAAATAAAGCGTTGCAGCGTATTACCCCCGGTGTGAACTCTTCCAAATATGTAAACTTATACCTATTTAAATTCCCTATAGTACCAATTACCCATGGTACTAAGCCTCAGTTCTAACTCTATACAGTACAAAATGCCCCTAAAATTCTACCTCTTCTCATTCACTACCTCCACAATGCAAATTCCCCACAAAGCCGCCTCCCCCGGATGGGGTAGCTTTTGTGGTTTCCAACCGTACTAACTCCCAGCCATACCAAATGCCCACAGTACAAATCCCCTTCAACTTCCCACAGACGACGTTTAAAGTACTAATGAACAGCACCATCGGGTAATTATTAACTTTCGAAAAGCGTAAGCTAGCGAGTTATCGAAATTGAAATCATGTATGTTTGTCTCTCTGACAGTCTGTCCGTTAACACTATAACTTTTGTTCTACTTGACATAATCGAACCAAATTTGGTACACCTTATGTCAAAATCCCTCTTGGTATTGAATTTAACCCCAGATGCCAATTCTGACCGGAAATATGGGGGTTACCAGGTCACAGGTCACATGCATTTTTATTTGCATGTTCACTTGTACATTCAAGAACTAAGTTTTGCCCATAAAAGTACGAGTTTATGGGGCATGATGAGACAGCATACATGTACATTTTTTGCGAAAGTTACTTACCTATATGAGTCTACACTCTTCTCGTTTGTAAAACTATTGTAATATTTGTTGATAGAGTGTTTATTCAATGACAAGAAATCCTAGACAATGTAATAATTGTCATTATTATTGGACTTTAAAACATCCGTTTTAAAGTGTGGTTTTATTCCATCCTTTTAAATTATTGTTAAAAACCACAACTTCTTACT
>JAHZNB010007826.1:0-13581 GCA_027744295.1 Callyntrura guangdongensis | reverse complement strand
CGTTTGTAAATTTTACATGGTAAAATAAATGTACTATATTTTGGTGGGTGCAAAAAATTTACTTGTGCTAGTTGTGCTATAATAGCGATTTGTAAATACTATATATATATTCGTGAAAAAATTATGGTCACCGTAAAATATTCACATGTGTGTACGTACTTTTTTCAATTTATTTAGGCACATCTTATGTGACCCTTTAATTTTCATCCATCGTGTCCGGCCGTCCGTAAGCACGATAACCCTTGAAGGAAACAATATTTTTAAATTTCCTCTTTACGCACATAACCCACAAAAGGAGAAAGTCTTTCAAAAAATCCAACGCGACGCCCAATAAAAGGTGTACTAGTAGTGGTGGCTCCTTTACTACTAACAAACAAGCACGCTCAACCACACAGCGGCGGCGAAGAGGCAGGGCTGCAATAGGCAAAAACTCAAGCCTGAAGACCGCCCGCCCGTCCGACGTAGCTAGAGTGCACCCGCCCGACCCGAGCCCGAACTACTAAATGTGGTTAGGTCCGACAAGCCCGAGACCTAGTTTTAGTACAGTAGGTTAAGTACATGTAGTTTGTGACTGTACTTTGTTCAGTACAAACATGTACGTACATGTATATTTTACGTTGATGCCGTCAAATATAAAAGTACACAGTGGGTACCACTTCTACGAATTCTAGTAAAACATAACAGCTGTTCATTGTTATTTTACATTTACTACGGCTTTGCTATTCAAAAAAATGAATACCCCACCCGACCCCTTCCTTATTTATGTTTTGACTCCACAGCAAGCTCAAGAACTCCTAAGCAGGGGCGAACATGTTTGACAGGTATTGTTGGATAGTTCATAAAAACTATTGCTGCATATGACTTACGTTTTGGCGGAATAAGATTTGAAAAAAGTAGTAGTATTTGCATGTAATCTGTTTAACTACCACTTCTACGAATTCTAGTAAAACATAACAGCTGTTCATTGTTATTTTACATTTACTACGGCTTTGCTATTCAAAAAAATGAATACCCCACCCCACCCGAACCCTTCCTTATTTATGTTTTGACTCCACAGCAAGCTCAAAACTCCTAAGCAGGGGCGAACATGTTTGACAGGTACTGTTGGATAGTTCATAAAAACTATTGCTGCATATGACTTACGTTTTGGCGGAATAAGATTTGAAAAAAGTAGTAGTATTTGCATGTAATCTGTTTAACAACACTAACGTCTCTCCAGGTGGGAAATCCTATACTTTATTGCCTTATTTTTATTATTTCGGGCTCGACTGGAGCCCGAAACATCTAAAATAAGAAAAACACAAAGCCCGAAGCCCGTCGGGCTCGGTCTCGGGTGTCGGGCTCAACACAACCCTCCAGGCAGCATTATACTTTTCAATAATCCAAACAATTGCGTGCGTGTTTCTGTTGATGTTGTAATGGTAGTCTCTCCTGTATTGCCCATTGCCCTTCCAACTCCTTCAAACCCATGTCATTTAATATTTCCTCCCTACATACCCACACACACACACACACACACACAGTACCGCACTTTCCATATACTCCGTACAAGGTACACGGTCTAAAAGTAGAAAACATGGAGTAAACCTGCCAAAGTGGGAATCCTTCAAAACTTTCTTTGGCAGGACAACGGTGGTAGTAGGAAACGGAACATCACCATCCCAAATACAACACAGTAGTAATACATAAACACACATCAAGCCAAGAAAAAGTCAAAGGAGACCAACAAAGTATGCAGTCAGTAGAGTCTGCAGAGAGTTGGAAAAAATGAAATCGAAACAGGCAAGCAGGCATACATACACAGAGCAGAGCAACGAGACCCGAGCCATCAACTGAATATTATCTGCAGGCTGCAGCAACACCATACAGGCGTACCGCGTACCTACCTACACACACACATTCACACAAGCAGGGCTACAACAATGTATGTGAAGGATGATGATGCCTTTACCATTTTTAAAGGCCATTTTCACCGTATCGTTGTATACACGCTTTGTAAGAAGAGAAGGCAGGCAGGAACCCAGCAACAATGTAGAGTTTCATGTGGTAAAGCAGCAGGCAGGTTGGATGTTGGATATTAGGGATAGAGCATCAGCTCAATAATAAAATATTGTGGCAGAATAACACATACACAGTTGTTCATTGCTGCTACCATCACCACTATTACTACCGCTGCTGCTGAGGCTCACAAACAATATATATGCAATGGTAAAAAGCAAAACGACGACAGAAGCACAGAGACATACACACGAACTGTATCATGTTGGCAGTCTATTGCTGAATTCTCGTCAGTATCGTGTAGTGCATCGCTGAGGCGACTCTAAACTGAGGAAACGGTCCTCCCGTTTTGTTGTTGTTGATGTTCACAGCCGTCATTCATTTTTACCTTACTAGTAGAGAGAAAAAAGTGTGTACCATATCATCATCACTTGAGTAAAAGAACATAAATTGCATTTTTTCGTCGTGTATCTTTGAAAGAGTTTTTTATCTGCGTCCTTTTATCTGAAATTCCCTTGAGGACAAGGAAACATTCCGAATTTTCTGGTAGCCTTTCGTGAAATAAACTTTACATCTGCATCATCATCGTCTTGAACAGTAATAGGTTCCCTGTTTTTCCAGAGGGCTGACTGCTTTCGTGTGTAATCAGCTGGGCAGAAGTGCTGGCGAAATTCATTGTCATTGTCACAACAAGCGTGATCCTAGCCTCTTGTGGAGTTTGTAGCGCTGTTGGTGGTGTGAATTGAAATGAGATCATTTTCTAGACTTTAAGCACGAGTACTTTGTTGAGTTGCTGTTTTAAGAGGGGAAACGAGAGGCGGTCTTCAAACGGGGAAAAATAGTGTTCATACGAAATTTTGAACAGAAAGCAGACAAAAGTAAAGAATAAAAAGTGTGTGTGTGTCCTGTAAAAGAAGTTGCGTTGCGCTATTACAATCAGCATCGTTATCATTGCTGCTACTGTACTGTTTGGTGTCTTTGTTGCACCCCAAAAGAATACTTTAAAGTTTCTCCCTTTGGGTCTGTTATACTAACTTAAAAAGAGGTTTTCCTCGGCGGTGTCAGCAGTATTTGTCTGTCGTTTTGTACGGGTTTTTCTGTCAATACACGTAAAAGGGTGGATGGACATTTATGTGATTTGAGCGTAGAAAGGGTTAACAATTGTAAAATAACAGTATCTTTCACATTGTTTCCTATGAAATTCCATAGTAACATTTAAACTGTCTTTGTCTCAACCAAAATCCAAGTTTCAGGGTGCGTCAACATCTTTCGTTTTCTAAACTGTCAGTTGTTCGTTGCCAACGGTTTTTAAACTAACGAAGAAAATTTTTGGGAGAACTGTCAAGGTAAGAACAAATATAGTTTTTGTGTGATTATTGTTCTTTTAAATAGGTAATACTGTAATAATTTGTTTCTACCAATGTCGCATGTGTTAACAAGTATCAACACTGCATGTGCCTACCCTTTCCGTTACTAATTGCTTGTCTCTGATTTTTGCATAAGCCCGGATGTTTCTGTTCAGTATATTTTGCCAGTTAGCGTGCCTGTGTGTAGTATACACGCGTGTGAACTTGAAAAATAAGTCCTATTGTCATTTTCATTTCATAGTATCAGACTTGTGCTGTATCATAAATAACTCTCCTGCTGATTCATATTTCAAAAGTCACCAATATTGCATATCAATGGCAAGTTTGGCTTGCATCACATCACAGGTCTCCGGGTACTAACTGGCCAAAATAAATAAATACCCTAGTCATGTCACGGGAGAGAATTTCAAAACGCAAGAGCTACCCTTAGGTCATCCGTCACCCTCATGCACAAATAATACTCCAAATACTCCAAATAATACGTCTACAGCCGCAGCCGGTACCTATTACCCCTAACATGAAAAAAGAAGTGATGGCTCCTATTATTTTCTACATTATTCTGCATCAGTCATTTCTTTCCTTCACACGTCCATTTCCATGGCCCCTTGCTGCCTTGGCACCTAACTTGGCGTGGTAATGGCAGACACAAAGGCAGAGAAATAAGAGTACAGAATGACGACTATCAACGACGACGGCCTATACTATTCATGTAGCAGTAACCAAGTTACAGCCCTGGGTGGCAGTAGCAAGTTCCGTGCCACTGCCACGTCTCCGTATCCTGTTTTGCTTCATATTTTAGCAGCAACCAGTCAACATAGCAGAGCAGAACAGCAGCAGGCAGAATAACATTTTGTTAGTCTGGAGCGGACCTGGTTGAAGGTCATCATAGCCATCATCCTAATCCGGGCTGTAATAAAAATGCCTGCATCAAAAATAGCTACAGTTATTGCTAGCAAAGCGCAAATACTCACCATTCATAATATTTCTCTGCACAAAAATAATCTTGCATTTAAACAATTATACCACTGCAGCAACAGCAGCAGCCATCATGTAGATTGTAGATATGTAATACTGCCTGGATTTTTCTTTTTGACGGGGTATAACCACCAAATTCTGAACTTGACTACGTGCACCGGGAATAAACTACATATACGGGTTTGGAGGTAAAACGTTGGTGGGCCACTGTCATTGCCACCATAGAGTACTCTCCATATATTATATTATATACACAACAACACAACCTTTTTTATGTTGATATTTGTTTCTGATAACCTATTTACAGACGACAGACCAGAGAAATGAAAAAAAAATATAGAAACAAAGAATTATACGGTTATAACATTCTGTAGTTCAGTCTGTAGGGTCATTTATACCTAGTCTCGTCGTAAATCACGTATAAGCGTGCAAATATCTTTAACAGTTAGTTACTTACTTCAACATGCACAAGTTATCAGGTAAGCAAACACACTTTGTGCACCCGCACAGCAAGGGCGACAAGACGGATGTTTTTGTGCACGGAAGGGAATTTCAGTTGTAGATGGAAACCCATGTTTTCATTGCCAGCTAAAGAATTCACCATCATCAATGCCACTCGTAGTAACTTTGCCCTTTCATTACGATCCCAAAAAAAACCATGTAGAAAATGCGCTCTATAAATGTTGCGTTGTCGTTGTCATGATTATTTTTCACGACAAAACGCAATGATGATCTTTCTGCGAAATTATTTCTATGGTTACGAGAAGATGCCGATTTCTTTCGACTTCCTGCAACGAACACTGTTCGCACCAGTTATTGGAATAATAATACACCTAATTGGATAAATGGTATATACAAATTGTCGTAATAGTGACTGATGGCGATGATGCCTTGTTTGACGGTATCGTTCCCACTACATTTTAGCTGGTGACATAGCGCACTCATTTTAGTCAAATCACTTTCAAATTCCTAGTGAAGAGTCAAGAAATAGCCAGTCAGCCATTAAAATACGATGCCAACGATTAGTTGAGGCATTGCATCAAAAGTCAATCACAATACATAATACACGTAGAACAAAAAAGGCAACTTGTACTGTACTTGTAATGATGGGTCAAGTTAATTGTTAATACATTTTAACTACAAATTATTATTACCCAATCGTCAGGATAACTATTAAGGAACCAGAATTGTAACTGGCCTATGCTACAATTAGCATTGTAATTCTTAATTATAATTTTTCATCAACTTAACGTCGTCACGTCATTCCCTCGCAGAGACAAAATAACACACTCATACACTCAAGTTAACTACATTAACTTTGTGCTTCGTCGTCATTAAAAGCGTTCTATTAAATTTTATTGAGGAATTCCTCTCCTCTTGTCTCTCTCCCCCTCTCTCGCTCAACGTTTTTCAAGGGAAGTAGGTAAGCAGGTAAAATAATGATTAGGGTGTAATGTTTAACAAAAGTAAGAAAACGGTGTGCTGTTGGCAAAAAAAAAACCTAAAATAAATGCAAAACTTGCACAGTAGCATAAAGTACGTACTCTAGGTACATACGTGCAAGTATGGCATATTCATAATATTCCTTGGCATATCCATCCCTATATGTGATGTAGATATTGTGCACATGTGTTAGTATTTTACATGTACTTATTAAAAAGTAATATTAATGCAAGTGGATGGTTATAAAGTGGTTGTAGTGGCAGAGGAGTACTATTACTAAAATGTACAAGTGTGCAGGCACGTAATAGACAAATATGTAAAGAACGTAATACGGTAAGTGAACAACGTTATTACGTTTAGTCATTATATTATTATTATTATATATTTTGCAGAGAAAAAGAGGCAATTAAGATTAAACAATTCTTTCTTGCCTTGCTGTTCCTCAACAACTGAACACCATCACGCAGCTACATAAACAACATTCATTTTTAATACACATACGCATGATGCAGGTCATTTGTAAGATTATCATTTTTATTAGTTAACTAACAAGTACACTATTTCGGGGGTTACACAAAACGACAGGGTGATCTTATTGAATATACATATTTGATAGCCGTCTTTTGCTGGCTTGATTAAATGTTTGACTGAAAAGTCAAGAGTGTGTAAATATTCGAGATCAATGTTGGATTCGCCTTTAAAAACGGAATTTACTGAAGTTTTTTTTCTAAATTTTTGAACCGCTGCCATTGAAAGGCCCCCACGGATGGAGGTTCCTTGTCAGAAAATCTGCACACACAGAGAGAGAGAGAGAGGTAACCTGTTATGTTCTGCTTATCAGAGTGATCCTGTCTGATCATTTTTAGTCAGGATCAGGTTATGAGGACCAGGCCAGGCAAACACGATAAAAAAATCAAAGATGCAGTAGTAGTAGAGCACCACAAAACAGTACAACACAACAGCAGCATTGAAAACTGCACTCATAATCACCCCATTAAAAAGTGCAGAGGTGCTGCTGCTGTTTAATAAATGTATATGGCTATGGGCTCTCCCAAAACTGTTGTTGTGTCAGCCACGCACACACACACACAAAACTACAAAACAGAAAGGTGGCCCTATTATTTTACGGCTCGTTATTTTTGTGTGTGCACGTACATATTTTATTATTTATTTACACAATACCTAAACGATTGCTGCCTCTGACAGACGAGAGTATAACTATACGTACTAAAAATTATGTTTCGCTAAAAGTTCATTAATAATAGGGAAACGCCACAGAAAACAGAGATAGCTGGCTATTATTATATAGAGCAAGAGCGCAAAATCATAAATACAGAGATCTTATATTTTTTTGCGTGTAACTCTTACACAGACCATTTATCGCACATATTATCATTTTCTAATTATTTTTCCTTGCTGTTTTAACGTAACAGCAGCAACAGCCTAACTTTTTTTGGGTGGTGTGCATGTAAGTGCTGGGGAGAGGAAAATGATGATGGTGACGACGTTGACGTTAAAACTTGACTTACAACAACAACAACTTACAGCATATAATGCTGCACAAGGGTGATTAGTGGCAACAAACAGGCGCACTCACGCAGCGCACTTACAAAACAAAAACACTCACAAAGTCAGTCAGTATGATCTAACGGATGAAAAAAGTTACACATTGTCTGCAGATTTATTTTTTGTTATTTATTTTTTGTTGATACCATAGTCCAGTGACACAAATAATAAGCGCAATTCTACAACAAACAATATTAAATAAAAGTGATAATGGAAATAATTCCGTTTTATTGGATTACTTTTGCTCTGCTGCTGGTGTTCTCACACATGTTGTTGCAAGGGGCGATTTCCCTAATACTACGCTGCTGTTGCTATTTTGTGCAGTGGTATGGTACATACCATAAAAATACTCATAAAAATGTGTCTGGTGTGTCCATTATAAAGTCAAGAGTCATCAGGCAGGGCGTCATGAATATTTATTTACGACGTGTAGGAAGATAGTACCGAATGGCGAAATCATATATTATATCTCCCTTTAGCCACGTTCCTAATCCCGTTGACCACGACCACGTTTATGCTGGTACAGCAGATTTGAACAAAATGCAAGCGTTATCGTGAACGTCTCCGACATTCGGCGACGAATCTGTCTTAATACTGTCAATGACACACAGTTTTCTTCACCGCTGTTGCGTTGTAGAGTAGTTAACAGTTTTCCTTTCAATCAAACCGCTAAATGGTTCCTAAGCATCATCAACATCATTTTTCCGAGTCGCTTCTAAAATTCCTCCACATTGTCACAATGTTCTGCGTGCATACCTCCACCAGAAACTGTTTTCCAAAATAAATACTGACCCAATTCTGCTCTAAGCCCTTCATAAAAGCTCAATTTTCCCCAAATACATCGCCCCGTTCCGACTTTTACTGGAGACTTCTTCTTGATAATCTTCTTATAAATTGGCGAGGGAGGTATTAGTTACAGTATCATATGCCCTGATCAAAATATACACACACAAACACACTACACTGCTGTTTTTTTCCTTCTCACAATAATAGTCAAACTGTTATGTGCCTTGGCTGTAAATCAAGTGGTTTAGATGGCACGTTGCCTTATAGTCGTCTGCCTTTTGCCCTAATAAAGTTGGTTCGCCATATGCAACGTTATCCTCTCGTATTGCTCAAAAAGATGCAGAGAAGACGCTTTGCGTTGCCCATACATAATTAGCTTCACTCCACAACACCACCACCATTACTGCTACTGATATAATTTGCACACTCACGCTCGCTCATATAGCTCGGCTGTCGGCTGGCATACTAAAAAAATCGTATAAAAGTCAGTAAAATACAAATACGTACTTATACGGAGCCTTTTACTTCTCTGAAATTCGTCTTACACGTTTCTACATCCCGTATTCTTGGCCTTTTTTTACATCACTCCATTTTTGTGCGTGTATTCACGTACATACGGTGATAGGTATGCTGGCGTAATAATAATACCTAATGCAGGTTCGAGTACAGGTATATCACCTCATCATCATTCTCATATATCACACAGACAAGAACCAAGTTAAAAAAAGAACAACACCAAGGATTAAATTACTAATCAATCTTCTCATCTGCTTGGGTTGCCGTTAGTCAGTTAGTAGGTTTTTTTCTCTTGCTCGCTTTTATCAGTCATTCACTTTATTTTTCACAGCGTCATCATTTTTCATTCATCAGCGTTATCATCATCATCATCATCATCATTATAATATCGCTCTATAGTCACTAACGTTACGGGGTTACGGCAACATCAGTTCGTTAGTCAAAGAGTCAAGAAGACTGAAGACAAGACGTGTAATAAATGTTAAGCGGGATGGAATAGCAGAGCGGCGTGCAAGGTTTTTTTGATTATTTCTATATTACGAAAAAAAGATTGAGTAAGCGCAGAGCAGCGTAACAAAGTAAATATCGGGACTCGTGTTGTTTTGCGTCTTTGAGAAAAAATGGAGATTTTTCATTTTCTGAAAAAATAAAACTGTTTCGTAGGAAAAAAATGAGTATAAATAATGTATTTATTTTAGTGGGTAGGGTGCTGGCTGCGTTGTTGAGGTTGTTGAGGGGTGAATGCGCGTAATTTTTTTTTGTTTTTCGTGGTAAAGATAACAACAGCAAAGACGACGACGGCGATGATTATTGTATTGATGATCATGAAGATGAAGCTTGTCGATGATCCTGACTGACATTTTTTCATCTCGAAAAAATATGTGTTTTATAATGATAATGAGAAAAAGTCAATGTTTTCTTTTTCATAAAATCCAATGGAATAGGACTCGTCTTGTTACAACTGCATTTTTCTGCATTTATTTGAACATGTCGATTTTTTCTATGGAGTTTGCTTTGCCCCTGGACTGAGAGCAGTGTCTGTATTGAACTACGTAAAATTGAGGACTTGTTTGGGGACGGCGCGGAGAAAAAAAATGAATGAATGTTTTTGCTGGTCGCTTGGAGTTTGTGGGTTTTGCTGATGTTTTTGCGTTTGGCTATTGCTCTGCTACTGTTTATGTGAGTTCTGGTCATAACATCATCAAGTTGGTCGTAATTGTTGTCATTTGACGTTTTTATCTTCCTCGTATCCTTTCCTTTTGCCTTTTTCTGTACATCCTTAAACGATAACGATAATTGTAGTTGTCATAATAATTATTGTAGTAATTAATAACGACTGCAAAATTATTATAAAGCTGTTAACTGACATTTTCTAATTTGCGTTCCAGAAACTATGTGACTACTCCTAGAGGGGAAGGATAAAGAATCTTTGCAGACAGTACCACAAGGAATACTGAATCCGCTTTCAATTTTCTTATTCTGTAGTTAACATTGCCAATCCGTGGAAACTCGAATTTTGTGCCAACTGTAATTGCGCTCTTATCGAATTAATTGCCAACGCCGCCATACAGTAGAATCTTACCAGAAAAAATAGCAAGATAGCATTAAAGCATCGAAGTGCTTCAAGAAATGAANCTTATGTGAATTGATCGTTTAGAAAAGTTTTTATTCAACGTCAAAAAATAAAAGCCCGTCAGTTGTCTGCCAAGAAAAATATTTTTCCATGCACACATACACACAATTATAGGAATTTAAATTCTTGGGATTTTTTAGCGAAAAAAACTGCAAGTTAACATTGTAAATCTTCCAGAAAATAGTCCAGTCTTGATAAGCCAAGCACAAAAGCTTAAAATCAGAAAAAACATCTTTCCATTTTCCCCTTTTATCTCAGCTGCTTTCGGTTGAGATATAAAATAAATATTTTTGTGACGACGTGTTCCCTATAAGCTTTCACCATTGACGAAAAAATTTTACGGGTGGAGGAGGGAGACGTGGGAGTGTGCGACAAGATGGGGTCGAATCGGAACATTCCTACAGATAAGGTAAGAAAACTTTTTATTGTTTTTGATAAGGGTTTGCTCATGCTTGTCTCATATTTGGATACTTCCAAGCATATCTTTTCTCCAGCCAAAGCCCATACTGGCACAAACCACATAGTTATTCCGGACAACTTATAAAATTGAAACTGTTCATAAGTAAATTGTGTACTCATATAATCACAATATGTTACCAAAATCTCTACAAATATAGGTCAATGTTTTCCTGGTATGGAGGAGGTTGATGGTCACTTTCATGCATTTTTCTTCACGACTTGTTACAGACAGAGAAAATAGACAGTGACCATAGACAGATAGCAAGTTGTCTATATTACAACGTAAGTATTAAACGATATTGAACGGCATATTGTAACAACTATGACGACAGGAAATCCTAGTCGAGAGGATCAAAATGGAATCTACAGTTCCTGTGCATTTAAGTATAAAAATAATGTAAAACTGTGGGAAAGCATTGATGACTCATCGAACAAAAAGTTTATTTTTATTACCAACAATAATGCATCCATTATTCCTTGCATCATGGCAACCAAATATTCAACAACCCACGCACTCACCATGATTTCCTGTGTCATAATACAAAGCATACATATGCATAAATATATAAATACTGCTTTGAACTGTTACGATAACATGACAAGATGACACAGCGGCAACCAAACTCAAAAGTATCCCATGTTCTACTTTTTTTCCAGTTCACTTAAATCTCTGTCTTTGTTTGAAAAAATGGTCAGCTAGTTTATCAATAACACATTACATACCATGTAACTGTCCATACATACATGTTCAGTTTTAAACATTCATCTCATTTGTCTCTGAACGCAACCAACGATCACTGGTATTCCTTGGTAGGAGTTAGCTGATAGAACAGAAAGATAATACGCTAATCTAGTTTGTTTTCAACCGAGAAGAAAAATTAAATTTTAGAAAGGCCAACGACAGAAGTTTAACTGTATTTCTCTTGATAATACACACTTTTTTCTCCATTTTCTGTGACAACGAGAGAGAGGGGTAGACAGACAAAACTGATAAAAAGGTTGTTATCATCCTTACTCTCAGAAGAGGCCTACTCAGGCATCTCACGCAATACACGACACAAACAGCCATGAACGATGATAAAATGCCTCTGGTTCTTGGTCAACAGCAGCAGCACAAAGCATCATCTCGCAAAGCAATTATCTCCATCATCATTATTATTATTAGTATTAGTCTGGCCATTTTTCAGCCTCTCTCTATCTCTCATTCCTTTTGAACTCTGAAAGCTTCTCCAGTAAACTGACTCGAGAAAGAAAAAAGGAGGAAAAATACTTTTCAATTGTAAGCCCATCACCGTTTACAGGGCACAGCTAGCAGAATAACAACAATAGTCACGGTATAACTGCTGGGTTTATTATTATTATTATTATTATTAGTAGTAGTAGTAGTAGTACTGGTGTGTGCATTTTTCGTATGTCATTGCCATTTTTCAGTATATACGCCCAAGTTATACCATATTTTTCTCTGTATCATGAGATAGGTACCATATTTTTAAGTCGGTATTTAAATGTATCAAAGTTGCCCCGCATCATTATTTTTGCTACTGGCGTTCGCTGCTGCATCGTCATCTCGTTGACAACAACGTCAACTAGGGACAACGCGACGATGCATGATGTGGCTGGATTTTAAGGAGGAGGAAGTACACAAAATAATTTAATCATCTCTTCTTTTTAAACTTTGTAAAGTTTATAATTTTTTTACGAGCTTGTTTTCTTCTGTCGATTGAACAGTTTTATATATATTGTGTATTTATAATGCGCACTTACATTTTTTTGACGATGACGAGGTGGATGAGTAATGTGTAGCAAGCAGCATGATTTTCTGCACGTTCAACTCTCAACTCTGCATGTTTATCATCATCACTTTTTCAGGAAATGGTCTTTTTACTGGTGATCACTGATCACGATGAATCCATGTGCTCGTGCTTGCACAGGCTTGCACATATGTAGGAGGATGGATGGACCAATTTCTTTAGTTTTTCTTTCTAAGAGAAAAATAATAATATTGTACAAGTAGATATTATGTAGTTATTATTACTCCAAACAAACTCCAAACTCCAAAAAAAAATCCTTGATGCATCAGCTGCATTTACTATTTACAAATTACAAGTGTGTATATATTTGTGTGGCGGGGCAAAAAAATGTATTGCAAGTTTGACAACTTTTTTTTCGTTTGGCCCTAAAACCACCAACGGCGATCCTCTTTTCTTTTGACGAGACTAGGATACATAATTTGATGAGAGGATTGTAATCGTGAGGATGATGGCATCATCATCGTCATTCCCTCTCATTATTATGAAGGCTGCTCCTCTTTTACTACTTTTTTGCTGAGGTTGTTCTGTTGGTTGCAGAAAAAAATGCGCTGTCCTCGTGCTCTCGCTACAAAACTGTACAGTAACAACTAGTGCCACCACTACTACTGTTGCTGGGCTGCTGCTCCTCTTCTCTCTCAATCCTTTGATCTTTCTTGAATTTGTTTTTATGCAGCTGTCGTTGTCGATGTGACAAAAAAAATCGAGCAGCTCTTTTCAGAATTGCGGTTATAGGATGCATGTGTGTGTGCCTGATAAGTTGATCGAGAGGCACGGCATGGAAAATTATAAAAGCAGGGTGTAGGTAGTGGTTGGGAGGCGATGACGAAAAATCTCAAAATTGCTGCGATTCACGGGAAACGGATTGAAATTTATGGGCGACATAATATAGGCAGTATTTACACTCCTTTGAAATAAAATATCTACATAAGTACATTTAGGTAAGCATATTCAGTTTAAAATGAGGCTGACGCGAGGTATAATAATAATAATTATTATTATTATAATGTAACGCGTATCAAGCCAGATA
>JAHZNB010007825.1:0-11453 GCA_027744295.1 Callyntrura guangdongensis | reverse complement strand
GTAAGGCATGTAGGACCAATAACAAAAGGGAATAAAATGGAGAAAGCGCTCACTCACACTCTCTCAGCTGCCTGCCACTTCATTTCTTTTCACACCAATTAAGCATGAACGATAACGCGCCGAGTAGTAGTATTCGTAGTAGTAGCAGCTCTCAGAGACTCCTTTACTTTCCCCAAATCCAAGCATGTTTGTGGTAGCTAAATGGTATGTTTTTGTGCGGCTGATGGCCCTGTAAAGCTACAAAGCAGCGGGGGTTGATGTGATGCATTGTATTCCCCTTTTCTCTGACGGCATAAATCATTCATCCTTGGATACTTGGCTGGTAAAATCAGCTATTGTACTGCACTTTCAGGGATGCTTATTTTTCTGCCGTCATTCAATCAAAGAAGAAGAATGCATAATACCGTGAGTGTGTGTGTGTGGATAGCCATTCGACAGTTTGAATGCAAATAAAGACACCAGGGCGGTTAATGTTTGGGTGGTTGATTGCACGTAGTGTAGTCTGTACAGTTGATGATTCAATTTTTGTGAAAATGAGTATATCTAGGGTTGGTGGACCATGTGGCCAAATATGTTGTTATTACAAAATGCTAGCGTAGACAGAGAGACTAGTTGTGTGTGTAGGATGATATAACAATCTCAGCATTGCATTGCCGGCTCTATAAATAGTGTATTAGTGTGTTTTTGGAGGGTTCGCCTCGTGAGCAGAAAATCTGAAACATCTCAGGCATATTTCATCCGTAACGGAAGAAAGGAATCGGAATCTGATGAGCGTATAGTTGCAAGATTACATACTACATCTTGCTCAACGTCGTGTAGGCTTATAATTCAAGCCGCTATAATGGACATATAGTCCAGCAGCAGTAGTGCGTACAATGAAGAATGTTCACACACACATATACAAACTGCGATTATTTTCCAACTAGTCTCGGCATTCTACTTATTCTTCATCTTGTGAAACTCTCTCAAGCAATGTATGTATATACCCACTGTTGTTACAGGAAATGGGACAAGCAGGAGTAGTGACTTTGGATTTCCTGTTCTGCTGTCCGACTAATGAGCTTCTATTTCAATTTCAAAATGGGCTCTGCATCCGCTCCAAATATGACTAACATTCATACTCGGTGTGTGTATATAAACACAAGGAACTATGCAATATATGCGCCGCGTAGCACAACAGCATATGCGGCAAAAATTGGCTTTCCCAAATGCAACAACACCCACACGGTACGCCTGGTTCTGTTACCACGAGTCAAGTATACTTGTGTACACACACACGCTGCTACAAAGGTATATGCTTACACACTTTCCCATACGGCATTTTGCAAATTTACACAGAAGAAGCATTTGTCAAGTTCGTAGGCAAGGGTAGCAAAACCAGAACAAAACAAAAAAATCGTTTTTCTTCTTCACGCCGCACTGATCTCTCAGTAAAAATCAGTCTGTGGGTGCATCTCCACACAAAAATGTATTGCACATGAGTACTAACCAACTAAACAGATACTTAAACCCATGCCGTTAATATCTCGCATAAAACACACATATAGCTCGCATTCATATGACATATTACCCCGATGTGTGTATGTGTACTGTGTACTTATGCTCAGTACCTCCTTCTTTGCCCTCCTGTGGCAGAGATAAGGCATGTCTGCATTTTCCATTAAAGCTACACAGAGATATACACTTATACAGTACTATTACACACGAGAAAAACACTTAGGCTCTTCACCTCTTTTCAACTAGGACGTACTTGCCTAAATTGTAAGTGGTGTCCAAAAAAGAGATAGAAAGAGTTGCAAAGACTGGTAAAAAAAAGAAGTAGCGTACAAAGGAAAGCTTTTACTCAAAACCGTGAATACTACTCCCAGTGAATATTCAACCTAGAGTGAAAATATTAAAGCGGAAACGAAATGAAAAAAACCTGGATGGTCCTGCTTTCATATCATTTAGAAACCCATTTAAGTACTGCTTGCATGTGCTTCCAATAGTACCCCAAGAAAGAGCAAGTCTCTCAGTTTCTTTGCTTCATATCTGATCTACTCCCTTTCTCCCTCTCTCTCTCTCTCTCTCCGAACTTGCTGAATAAAGGGAGTCGATTATTGTTCCGCGTGTGTACCAACCGTGTACATATACTTGAATAAATGACCACACACGTACACCTCCACCAGCATTCTGAATAGCGTTAACCAATTCTTCTTGTAAGAGGATGGACAAAGACAATGATGGTGTTCTTATCATTACCATCATCCTATATGCCTTTTTGGTCCACCCACATGATTTTCTTTGCACATATTATAACGGTGTAAGTTTTCTCGTTTTTTCCTGTATTAGATTTTATTTTGGACAGAAAACTAACTTTCTCTGAAAACCAAATACTATACTAGGCGTTCCCTGTTCGTACACTCCCCAAGAAAGTGCTCATACATATTATATCGTGTGTCTATGCCTACTTTTTTTAAAGGAAACACGTTTTGAACCTAGTAATGGTGGAACAGGAGGGTAATCAGTATACATGTACATGTTTTCCCATCAGTTTTTTCTCCTTTAGCTAGCTATACTAATGAAAGAGATTACTCTTTACTTTTAATTCTCAGTTCTCATTTCGTTTTGATGATGATAATGCCTACGTTCTAGGATGCGAGAGTGGCTTATACTACGATGTAATTAAGTAGTAGCCAGAGTCGATGCTACAAGCAAGTGAACATATCATCACCATCATCATCATCATCATCGTTGCCGTCGTGGCGTTTGTTGGTGAGAGAAAAGTGGTAGGAGTGAGCGGGTTGATTAGCTTTCTTTAGGAAAACAGAGCGTAGAATTTACAAAAAGGAAGGAGAGAATGTGGAAAATCCGTTGGAAGTGACTACTGAGCTGCCTCTTTTTATACTGCTCTTGTCACAGATTTCACTTTTGCCTCCTTTCATTCTTCTAGTATACGACTGCATGCTACATTGCTTGCTACTTAGGTACTGGCGCATATTTCAATAAATGGTAGATCATGGAAGCTGCCGTCCTCATGTTGCTTCCTATTCTGTGGGCTGTATCGTCCTGCCTGTGACTGAAGTGGACTAGTTCCGTCGGCGAGCAATAATAATAACTTTTCATACAAAACAACTCACTTTGGAAAAGGCAGCACACGCAAACAAGCAACATTAGAAGATGCCGTGTGTGTGTGGCCTCGTGTTGACGACGACGACGATGATGATAATAATGATGTTGATGTGCACGCGGACAGCATTTCACTTTATCCGCTTTCCCTTTTCAGTGTAACAAAAGGTAGTCAGTTGGAGGAACATATAACATGCTGTTATCTTTCACTCATACCATTTAAGCCAAATTGTACACAAATGTTGGAATGTAATCCTCATTTTTGACGTATTTTATTTAGCAAGAATTTCCCCTGCCGCCACCATGATGAGCTTTCAGTTTCGATATTGCAAAAAATATATACAAGTCGGTATAAATGTCGTTTTTCTCCCTAGCCTGGCATCAAGGAACCCTACAGTGATACATCCAGTGAAGTATCGTTGATTCACAAAAGTAATACTTAAAAAGCATAATAAAATGACATGTGCATGAACAGTGCCCGCGCTCTAAGTGTTTTGCTTTGGTGTATATTGCTGGACTGGTCTTGGTGGTGGCAAGTAATAGTGGTGGCGGTGGTAGCAGTGAGGGAAAAAATTCAGGAAGTGCTGGCAACCATTCTGACGGGACGATCTATTCCTAGGGTAGCTCTTCCGGTTGAGAAAAGTCTGGTGAATTGAAACGAGGCCACTGAGAGGAAATCATCGACTAAACTCGGCGAAAACTGTAACTTTTTGTGGTAATAATAAAATACTTATCTGGTAAAACATTTGATTTTTTGCTCTCCCTTGTGCCAGTTCTGTTTTTGCAAGATGAGCTGTAAATCAAAATAAAGGAGAAGGAACGAGTAATGTTCTCGGATGGAGCAGAGAAAGAGACAGAGAAGGAGAAAGGAGAGACGTTCATCGTCTTTACTTCAAATGTGATCGTAATGTATGGTGCTCCGTTGTGGGACCATCAACGGATTTTACGCGAAGCATTAAGTGGAGTAGGACGCAGACACACAACTAAACTGCATACAATATTAATCTTATTGATGTCGGGTTCACCGCTGAATATTATATACTGTATCATGCTGACGTATTCGTATTCGAATGGCCTATTTTCCAAGTTTATATATATAGCTACAATAACACTACGGATGCAGTTGGATGATAAACGACAATAAGGTTAAATTTTATAGAACTCACAACTACACTTCATGATTGCCCATGTATTTAATTTTGTGGAACAAAGCGACGAGAATCGAACCTAAGGAGAAAGTTGGACAGAAGATTACAGAGCCAGGGCAGCAGCTGCTGCAGAGAGTTAAAGCATTTTGTCACAAAAAACGAGCAACTTTCACCTGCCCAGAGATAATATCAATTTGTAGCCACATTTTTCCAGTGGGGTGATAACGTACAGTTGCTTACCGCATATAATTTGGTTACGAATGATTTGAATAGGTAGAAATGAACCGTGAGTTACGACTATAGTCGAATTTAACGCGTAGTTTAGCTTTTAGGCTGATTCCACAAAAATGTACTAATGTATACGCAGAGGAATGTACTATTGCGTGTAGTCGTTTATATACTTTCGCAGATGTGGAACATCAGCATCATTCCTGTTTGAATTTGCCTTGGCATCCTTATAATATAATCATCTACCTTCTTCTTCGGAATCTTTTTTTCCCTCATCTGCCAGTTAGTGGAAGAACGCAGGGCATATTTTTGTAAACGACGTGATCCAGCTAGAGAATCCCGGGGAAAAGTGCAGAGCAGAGGAAGTTATGAAACTACTTTTTATGAATATATAAGAAAAAGCAATAGCATGGCGGCGGTTGACTCGAAAAATTTACATAATTTCATCTTCACGAAGCCGAGATGCCAGGCATGCTTCATCGCTCGCCTGGAATAGAGAGAAGCCCGGTACATAAACGGGAAAACACAGAGCCATATATTATGGTATGTGCATCTGTCTGCTGACGACTGATGTGCATGTACTACAGGAGTGAAAGAAATCTCAAAAGGGGAGACGCGGCATTGCTCAGATAATATAATAATATATTGCGTGAGAAGAACTACATGTTTTCTTTTCTTCAAGTTCGTTGCTTTTTTCCTGGTCGGCTGAATGAATTCTCATGAAATGGCACATAACATTCCTTAACAATACCCAGAGTTTTGGCAGTGGCATACATTTTACTACAAGGGAAGGACGGTAAAAGTATCCTTCCTACGGAGTTTTCTTGTTTTTGTTGTGACAAAGAAAAACGGACTTTAGGCCATAAATGTGATGATAGACAATGATATAGGTAAGAGGTTTAGGATGAAAATCAGAGAAACACGTAAGTATGCACGTGGAAGCTGGAACCCACCACTACACGCTTTTTCCAAAAGAAAGGTTGCGCTTTTGGCTGTAATCTACTGGTATGCCGTTACAACTGGTAGACGTACTTTTACTTCGACCATATACTGAATATCTTAAGAACGCATTGGAATTCAATCAAATTTCTCTTTCTCCAACCAGGCGGTATAAAGTTTCACAGGGCGGTGGAGGGATCAAAACAGAGGGGAAAAATGAAGTCATCCGAGAGTTATGCTGTGATTCAGAAAAACTTGAATATTATGAGGTTGATGACTGTTACAGTAGGCACAAATAATGATGATGATACGTTGTTGTTGGTGAAACGTTTGTGTAGTTAAGAACTTCAGGTATATCAAGTATTTGCTTACGAGAATTTTATTTTTCCATTTCACCAAGGAAAGCAGAATCATACATCAAAATGAGTATAAGATCAGAACTCGAAGCGGATTGCAGAATCAGGAAGTTTTTTAAGTTTCGATTCGGCAGATTTTTGTGCCTATTTAATATCGATAATAGAAGTAATACTGCTGACTACGTGCTACCAATCTATTATTGGTACTAATCTTCTAAATTGTCTAAAAACTTTCTCTTTTGCGTTTTTAATGGAAAAAATAAACAGTAAGCAGTAATCAAGATAATGTGCTGTTGATGTTGCTGGTTTTATCGTTAAAAACCTAAAAAAATTGAACTTTTACAAAGCAGAAGCATTAAAAGTAGTTGTTCAAAAAGTGTTTTTGCTTTCCCTCCGACAACACTTGTTCGGCACACTAGCGTAAAAGGTAGGAATAGATGGATACACACACTATACACCCTAGAGTTTTTGCTTTAATATCAATTGCCTCTTTTTAGTCCCTATTTTTTCTCTCCCTTTCTCACCAGGGAATAATGGCAAGAGGAAAGTTGTGCAAAAGAAAGTTTGAAAATAAAAATAGGAATGGCGAATCGAATGGTACATTTGTATGTACATGTACACAATTCTCGAGATAGGGAAACAAAAAAAATCTCGTCCTTGTTGTTGAGCACCTCTCAACCGTATCAAAAAATCAAACCTGAAAATGGAAGGTTCATACTTTTTTTCCTACTTACTTTTAATACCTACACACACACACCATCCACAGCAAAAGTATTACTACTTTTGATTTTCTTTATTACATCAAGACTTTTAGATGTACAACCAACAATGTGTCTTTGTCGTTCCCCTTCTCCCCCTCTTTCTTTCCCTTTGTACCTACCTCTCCTTTTAAGTCTCCCCTCTGCCTAGGAAGTGGATGAGTTTGCACTCTCCACCAGTACAAGGTACTAACCAAGTACACACACGAAGACAAGAGAAATGATGGCGATCTGACTACTACTCCTATTACTATGTTGTGCTGTTACTACTACTAGAACAGAACTACTTATGTATGTGGTTCAAAGAGAAAGGGCATTCCCCAGAGAAAGAGCTATGTGCAAAGTTTACAGCAGCCTGCACTTCCCCTTTTCTACAATTTACTGGCTATTTGATAGTAATGTAATATAATGCATTGTAATGATGTATGTACTTTGTGAGTTGAATACATTATGGAGAAAGTTTTCATATTTTTATCCATTTCCTTTTTATGCTAAAAAAAAGTAACCGTAACCTGTGCGCTATAAGATGCTGTGTGTCTATATGTGTGGATACCTACCTTGCTGCTGTGATCTTCCAGCTTTTAAAAAGTGGGGTACTTTAACGTCGCTGCTGCATTACTGTCAACTTGGGTAAACATTCTAAGGTAGCCTGTCTCCTCCTTCGTATTACCTTCCAACTCTTTGCTCTCATTATTCGTTTTGTAATAATCATGTGATCTTTGACCGTGTCTCTTAAAAGTAACGAGATAAAAGTAAAGAATGACTACTAGTACGTTCAGAGACCTTTTATCGTCATCAAAGATTTATGAAAGTAATGATAAAAGAAAGAAGATATCGCGGCAGCAAACGAATGGGGTGAGGAACACACGTCCCAGCTATTATTATTGTACCTTTGGTAGGTTCAAATCTCGTAAAGATTTTATCAGTTTTGATGAAAGGACGATTGAACTTTCTCAGTTTGTATAATAAATATATTATGATGACTATTTTTTGTAAGAAATGGAACTCCTGAAGTTGAGATTTGACAAGAAGAAAAGTTTCATCACCTTCCCTTCCGGCCGAGGAAAAATGTTTGACAACAGTGTAGTGTACTTTTTTTGTTGAATGAAAGTGTATTCAATTATGAAATATACGAGTGAGTGTTTGTATGTAACGTTTTCAGAGGAATTGAGTGAAAGAGTTGGTTGAAATGAAATAAAGACTGCAGATGAGTTTCTTGTTGTGGGCCACCCTGGGAATGCGGATTTTCTTAAATGTCACAGACACGCACGAACCCAGTTTTGTTGTGCGCCATGTGAAGCCAACAACAAAGATGCAAATATGAGATCTGGTTTACACTTTTTCAGCTATGCGGTACCGGATTTGCGTAAGCTTGCTTGCAAATGATTTCGTTTCTTTTGACGAAATTTGAAATTTTGGCCAACTTGCGGTAAACTTTTTTATTTCGCAGAAACTTTGAGGAGCAAGATCACAACATTTTACGTGGGAGTTTGTTAGTTTTGCATAAAATTCTCTGCGGGAGTAGAACAGTATGTAAAATTTATTTATAGAAAGGTTACAATGTGCTCGTTGAAATTTAAACCTTCAACTGCCGTTGTAGTTTCAACCCTAGCATAAGTGTTAGGGAACACTTCCCGTCAAAGTAACTTTGGGACTTTTCTAACCAGACTGCAGAAAACTGACAAGTATAGGTTTCCCACGCAGTCATAATTTTCTTTTTATACCCGTTTACTGTGTAAGTACTCAGTAGACCACTTAAATGCCAGGATATTATGTTACCGACACTCTGCTAACATTACTTTTCATCAACGAGTAAAGATCAAATCACGAGCGAATCAACCGCAGTTATGTGCGGAGAAAAGGTTGAACGATACTAGATAAATTTACAGTGTATAAAATTTCCTTACCTGGGACGATATCGGATGTTGTTGTCGTCTGCACGGATGAGATTTGACAGCTTATGAAGAATGGAAGGTGGAAAATCCACAGACAAAATATCCAACCACGTTTCATCATGGTCACATGTACAGAATATATTTTCCTGAGCAGATTTATGGATGAGTAGATTATTTATTTATGGAATACTCAAAGTTTACAGTTTTTGTAAGAGCAACAGTTTTTCCTTCCTTTTCGTTGGCAGTTGGTGTGTTTACTTCACGCGAAGTTGTTGTGAAATTGTGAATAATTTTCTCCGCTGCCAGATCATTGTTTGGTGCAAATACTCTTGAAAGGAAGAAACTAGAATGTCAAAATTTGCATAATGTGTTCCCTTTCTGTGCAGAGTGCTATCAATAGAAACTTCGGCACCACTTCCGATACTTATTTATTACACTTTTGATAGTAACTGCTAGAGTTTGGACGATAAAGCAAACGTATTTTCATTGCCAGAGAATACGCAGCAACAAGTCGGATCGAATCTTACTTGGTGTGATTTTCACTCGAGAAAATCTCACAGAGTCGAACAGCGAGAAAAAGGAAAGCTTAAGCCGTGCTTAGCCACACCGAACTGTTTTTTTGGCAAGAATCATAAATAGAATGAACGCTGGATATAGCTTCCAGTTTTTTAACGATGCAATCAGCAGAAAAATCTATATTCTCGTTCACAGCAGCAACAACGCAGCACTTGGATTATTATGAGCTCACAAGTCTGTACAGAAAAATCTGCTCAAGAAAAGAGTCAAGACAGAAGATTGTTGGGAAACACCAGTCGGCCCAACTTTCTGTGGTTTTTGCGGTTCTGTGCTCGGGTGCACGTAAACAAGTAAAAAGGACAATACAATCTAGACGCGTCACAGGCTTCTAAAAAGGGTAAAATTACTTGTGAATTTGAACAGGTTATTTTCTTTACCTCTCAGATATTACCGGGATACGGAAGAGTGGAAATGAACTGGGTATTAATACTGCCGAAATGGAAGGAAAGGGAGGCACGGGGCAATGCAAGATTTGAATGGATTTTCCTTTGGGACAAAGGTAATGGTGCTTTCTGCAAGTGAAACTAATGTAAATTGTATGTTAATTATTACAAAGGAAAACTGCTTTTCACAGAAGGTTAAGCAAAAGGAATTTTGTTTTTGAGCTTAGTAGTTTTCAAAGAGAGGGCCCGTGTGATAATGAGAGAAAATACGAGAGTTTATTTAGGTAGGTGTACAAAGTTACTTGCAAACAACCAACGGGAAAAAATCCTGGTGTAGGAAACTCTACGCAACCCTTTGCTTTCGCCGAGTTTTCTTTACGTGTTTAACCAAGGAGTAGCGTGTTTTCAGCAGCTACACAAACGGTTTCACGGAGAACGTTATTTACGTAGCTTGTCCTTGCGCCTGTACTCGTAAAATGGAGCTGTGAAGTGGAAGAGTGCCGGTGGCAGTCTGAGAAGAAAGTGTCGCGGTGATCTCATGGATATTTGGTGGTGAAGGAGGAAAAGAGATAGTGAAGTGGTGGTAGGGTTGGTGGTGGTGGTAGAGTAAAAGCGCTCACTTGGTTTGGCTGGTTACAAAGTAGAAAATGGTTCCACTCTCTATCACTATCATCGGTAAGAGAGTGCTCTTTGCCTTTCACATGTATTCTCTGGAACGTTTTTACTTTGGGTCGTGGTAAAGCGTGTTTACATTACCCTCTCACATATCTTAGCCCATAAAAATCCAGCAAACCGCAATTACTACCTTACGGTGCTCTGCATACACCATACAATACAACAATACACACATACGCTCTTCCCCTTAAATTTACCTTTATGAGAAATACAAGGACTCTTGTGCAGCTAATGTGTTATTTGTAATAATGGGGAATTTTTGTAAAATAATGAACAATGGTTAAGAGTTTTTGAAAACAAACAAAAATGGATGGTATGGCCGTTAATGGTTGTAGTGTACTTTTGACAGAGAACAAACTCCACTCTAACGATACTATAGTGTGGACTTATGTTCTAAAATACGATTTATTACGACGATTTTTCCAGAAATCGCTAATTCGTTAAATCGGAAAAAATGGGAGACTTTACGAGTATATTGACGACAACAGCTGCATCAGCACTCAGCAGTGTACTCCTTTGCTGACATTGCATTCCAAGTGATTCTTGATTAGGAAAATGAAAATAAACTGTGTACTGACTGTTGCAATTTTGGATGTCCAGTTTTTTCTTAGCCTTTTTATGTCGTGGTACCGTATTCTCTAGCTTTACTACAGGAAAGTGTACTGGTTGAGCCTGAGTTTATCCCACGCTTTTAGTAAGGTTTTTTAGTAGGAATGTTCTTCTGGCTACATCAAATAAAATCCAAAAACCGACAAGGTTAACTACGATACTATAGTGTGGACTTATGTTCTAAAATACGATTTATTACGACGATTTTTCCAGAAATCGCTAATTCGTTAAATCGGAAAAAATGGGAGACTTTACGAGCATATTGACAACAGCTGCATCAGCACTCAGCAGTGTACTCCTTTGCTGACATTGCATTCTAAGTGATTCTTGATTAGGAAAATGAAAATAAACTGTGTACTGACTGTTGCAATTTTGGATGTCCAGTTTTTTCTTAGCCTTTTTATGTTGTGGTACCGTATCCTCTAGCTTTACTACAGGAAAGTGTAATGGTTGAACCTGAGTTTACCCCACGCTTTTAGTAAGGTTTTTTAGTAGGAATGTTCTTCTGGCTACATCAAATAAAATCCAAAAACCGACAAGGTTAACGGTGTGGGTTCAAATGTTCTTTTCTCTTTAAAGGTACACAGGTTTGTATGATCGTATCTTTTCACAGTCTAACGCGAAATGACGTTTGGTTCTTTTCCTGAAGCATTGCGTGTGGAGAAAGTAGCTTAACCTTTTATACGTCACTGTTATATCTGTAATCTCTGGTTTTTCATTAAGAGCGGAAGATGGACAACCATTTATTTTCATGCAATTGCATTCCCACGATTGGATG
>JAHZNB010007824.1:0-11552 GCA_027744295.1 Callyntrura guangdongensis | reverse complement strand
CCTAATTTAGAAATATACTCTTGTTACATCCTTATGAATCATAAGTATAACCTCTGCGGTTATCCGATCGTCCGTTTCAGTTACAAATACTTAGAATGAATGAATGTATAAAATATTGTATACCTATGACGACTATTGTACTAGCTATAATTTGCGGAAAAGGAACAAGAGATATATGATTTAGTCGTATGACTGACCGAATTCCGGTTGGATAAATGCAATGATTATATGTATATAAGATATAGTGTGCGTGGTCACTGCCAGCAAGGGACTTAAATAATAGAGTTTTATGATACTAATTTTTGTGATTGTTTTTGAGAAAAAATAATATATGAGCCTTTCTCGGTATTATTTTGAGTTCACATTGAATTAACCAAAAGCCAAAAGGCTAAAATGGAATTTTCCTCGTTTTTTCTAGTTTTTTGTTCTGTTTACGTATTTTTTCATGTATAAAGCAGTAATGTAATTTCCGGAAGAAAAATACATTCCAACTAGAGTTTTATATTTTTTGCTTATGTATGGGGGGTCTCTCTATTGATCATTCCCTGAATTATGTAGTGCCATAAAAGAACAAAAAATTCGAATTTTGTCATCGTCACATTTAAGATTCTCTTTGTAACTAAACAGGGTTTCAAATGGAAAAATTGCCATTCAACCTATTCTAGATCTATAATGATTTATACTTTCTCGTTATTATTACGGTATTTACGGTAAAGGTTTCTAATTTCTAACATCTGTAGTTCCTCTATACGTTTCATATTCTCAATGTAATTCTACGGCATATCAAATTACTCCACGGAATCATGTTGATAAGGTTTTCTATCCAATGGATTCTTTGCTATCTTCGCTAATCTAATAAAACTCATTATATTTCGTCACGAACAGGAACAACCCGAAGTTGTACGTGTTTTTGTTACTGGAAACTTCCACATGTTTACATTTTATGTCGATTCCTCCTTTATTTTTGTTTCGTGAGCGCGAGTAAATTATTTATATAAACAAGCCATGTTTGTGTAACAACGTCATCGCCATTTATGGTTAAAAAAGTGTTACTACGTTACTATCTACTTGTGGCGTGGCGACGACGACAAGATCTTTTATGACTATGACTGTGACTGTACGCACAATATGATCCCAGGGGAAAATACGTTGGCGGCATACAACTTCCTAAAATATTTTTTCTATGTTCTCGCACTATTGCGTAGTCAGCTATAATTAACTTGTATCCTGTCCTGTTCATGCCAATTTAAATGACAAAAACACACACGACGTTAAAATACACGTAAATGTAGCATAGCCAAGCAATAAAGGGTATTCTGATTATGAATACCAATATTATCTATACTAACCATAAGCTTTTTACCATTGACAAAAAACGTACTTTGTAAATTAACTTTGTAACTTATCATTTACTACGGGGATTTTTCTTGGAAAATATTTTTGCACACGACAGTTGACAGGGCCGTTATTCGTCAGATTGCTGTATATCGCAAAGTTCCATGTCACTAAAATGTTGGTCACATATTATATATTATACGTGTTACAATTTGTAATAAAAAGTAGCACAAAAAGTTCCAATCTACAGCACTCCCAAAATTGTGTGCGTAAATCCATCCTTGACGGATTCCAATCACAATCACCAATTCTCACCTATATGATGCTTAAATGTTACCATCGGGATCTTCCTAATGCTTCACACTATGTGATTAGTTGAGAATGTACATTTTCCTCATTAAAAATATCCATTACTTATATTTTTGCAAGTTTCACTCCAACTTTTCTCTTAGACTGTCCTACCGCCCCATTTTCAACACGTGTTCAAGTTCTCATCTCACATCTCATCAGCATCACACATTCGACTAATCTTTCCCAGATCTGCTCACAAAGCAGAAATTCTTACACTTTTTTGTTGACAATCTACATATCACTTGCAGCTATTTCAATATTATTTGGTGTTCACCAGAATCATTGACTTTTGATCAATACCGTCAGGGGCCGCGGAACAGGGGGGATAGAGGGAATAAATCCCCACGATTGCATGTTTTTAACATTCCACGATAAGGAGCTTTGTAAAACCTAATATATTTCAGGTTAGGATTATCCCCCTCATGTTCCTCCTGATCCGCCGGCCTTCTGAATGCAGTAGCTCATATAAAAATGTTACGTCAAATCAACTTTTTTCCTCTCTCTCTCCTTCTCTCTTCAAAGTTCAACCAACTCCGCAATAACGCAACAGTGGCGCCAGCGTTGAACAAAGTTCGCTTTGTCCTTATCACCCCTTGTCGTACTTAATGTCAACTTCACATTGGCAATTGCTCTCCCTGTAAAATACTATCTCTTTAATCCCGCGTAGCTATAACCTAAAATAAAAAAACTCTACTCTTCCAATGAAACTGGTCTCCACTGAAGCGTAGCGCTGTATTAGAAACTCCTCCAGCATTTTTTAAATTCCCGTCTGTCTACCATCCTCTTTCATCGCGCCACAAAGCACACCGCTCACTTCACAAATTTGTGTCGTTTCAAATCCCATTTTAATTTTCTTTTTCCCCTTTGACACAATAACATAGATTACCAGGGTTCACCCACCCACGTTACGCGTTTGAAAACTTACAAAATATCGCCAAAGGCAAAAACTCATTATCTGGACCAGCTTCATTCAGCCGAAAAAAGTAAGCGCCCATACATGCGCATTTTTTTCTTTTCAAACCTTTCCAAACTCAACTGTGACTCAGATACACTGACCTTGGGAAACTTTTTTGGCATTCTCATTGCATTTCCCTTTGCACATCTTCTTTTCCACTTGTCCTATCTTACATAAACTTTTGTTTACTTATTTACTCTGTTCGTTCACAAACCACGTTTCTTCAGGCGCCATAATATTTTCATCCTTACTATCCCACCAATTTTCTTTGCCTGACATACCAGCCGAGCCCGCCTTGTAGGCCACACACAAACACACACAAACACACACACAATATATATTATGCTCCATTCGTTCCCCTCTGCAGCAGCTTTTACATTTTCTATAACCGCCTTGCCGTATTGCAGGAGTAGCTTGGCTGGCAGCAAGAAAGACAGATAATGTCTGTGCTTGTGTCCATTTTTTATGAGTTTATTCCACCGACAAGGTTGGTTTCCCTCTCCGTTCAGTTCTTGTCAGAAGACCAGGCCGTCTTTTTCCTGTTCCAATGACTACACCAAAAATCCGGTCAGGCACTATTTCTCTCTATATTTCTCTACCAGCTTTGCTCTGTTTCTGAATTTCTCTCTCTCTCTCTCTCTCTCTCAAGCTCTCATTATTACTCCCACTTGATTCGCTTGCAAAAACACTCGTGTTTTTACTACATTTCACAATATCTTCTCTGGCATTTCTTTTACTGCTGCTGTCGCTGCAACGGGTGTTTCTACTCCCACTTAACCACCAGATAACTACTATGTTTACTCTCCCAAAAATCCCCAACTCAAAAAAATTCTCTCTCTCCATCTCTGACTGTTCCTCTCTATTGGAAGAGTTGCACCAACAAAGATCTCGATCCCCGAATCATACATACACTCTCAGAGAAACGTACTCGAGATGAATGCTCATCATCACCAGTTGTACGTTCGTTTCTCCGTTCAGAGTGAATCTTGAGCCGCTGCAGATAGCACACAGCAGAGAGAATCACGTTCGCTGCAACGGGTGTTTCTACTCCCACTTAACCACCAGATAACTACTATGTTTACTCTCCCAAAAATCCCCAACTCAAAAAATTCTCTCTCTCCATCTCTGACTGTTCCTCTCTATTGGAAGAGTTGCACCAACAAAGATCTCGATCCCCGAACCATACACATACACTCTCAGAGAAACGTACTCGAGATGAATGCTCATCATCACCAGTTGTACGATCGTTTCTCCGTTCAGAGTGAATCTTGAGCCGCTGCAGATAGCACACAGCAGAGAGAATCACGTATTTCCCTTGTTAACTTCTCTTTCCCAATTTATTTAGTTTTCCCCCACTTGTGTGTGTGTGTGCGTAAACCATGTCGTCCGAAACAGTATCCTACTTGACGACAACAACAACATCAACAACATCAACCTTTTTCTCCAACGATGCCACCAGTCCCCCCGCAGATATTTTCCTGTCGTCACTCTCTCCCATTTTAAACTTGTCATCATCATCGTCATCATTTCCGGAAAACAGTCATGACTCGTCTGTAGTGTGCACTTTTAAAGGTATCACTTCACCCCGCGACTTGCTTAATCTTTTCTTCCGTGACCGACTTTGCTACCGACACTCTTTGGAATTCACCATTTTCCTTTGTGTTGCCAATCTGCTGATATTGATTGTGGGACTGTTGGGAAATGCTCTGGTGATTTACGTGGTCACTTGGAAAATTGGCAAGAGAACCGCGTCCAGCCTTTTTATTCGCAACTTAGCGGTGGCAGACCTTCTTGTGGTCTTGTTTTGTATTCCGGCGACCCTCCTTGCCAATATATTTACACGTAAGCCGTTTATTACTTCACATCTTAAGAAAAAAATTGTTTTCTTGAGAGGGTTACCATTTGGTGCAGTGTGGTCAACGGTTTACAAATGTTCTTATATTTTTTTCTCTCTCGCCTACATTTTTCTGTTCATAATAGCGTGGATTTTAGGAGAAGTCATGTGTAAAGCGGTGACATATGCTCAAGGAGTGTCCGTCTTTTCTTCGGTGTATTCTCTTGTTGCCATTTCTTTTGACAGGTAAAAAGATATCCATTTTTCCCATCTTGTATTTTTATAAGAGGATAAATATTTTTTTCTCTTTTCGTGTTTCGCTTCAGATGTCGAGCCATGCATCAATCTTTCGCCGTCTCTCCCAACTTGAGTACCAGTCAAGCTCAAAAAATCATTTTGCTCATTTGGATTTTTGCCCTATCGATCCCTCTTCCCTGGGTGGTGGTCTTCCAACTAGTTAAAGTGCCCCTTCCTATACAATCCGATCCCAATAACGACGCTTTTGACTACCACTTTGTTAGTGAGAGTGATAATGCGAGTGTGGTTACAATAGCAAGTACTCCGTCTCCTCAAATGGTTCCTTTTTGCCACGAAGCCTGGCGCACGAAAACCCACGAAATTCTTTATTTTCTGGTGATCCACGCTTTTCTTTGCTACTTGTTGCCCCTGGCGTTGATTACCCTGTGCAACGTTGTCATTTGGCAAAATGTGTTGGCCTCTCATCAAGCCTCGTCCCTGGGGAATACTCGAAGACTCCGAGTGCTCAAAGTGTTTACTGGGCTGACATTTGCATTTTTCCTGTGTTGGCTTCCGCTTTACGTGATAATGGTCAGAGTGAAGTTCTTTTATGACGACGAGTTTTCTGGCAGTCCGTGGGAACAAAGTGTAATGACTATTTTAATCCCAACGGCACAACTACTCGGCTCTTGCAACAGTTGTGTTAATCCAGTGCTGTACGCGGTGCTAAATCAAACGTATCGTGAAACTCTCCGGTCTATACTGACTTGCTCGTCGACCTCTCCCTGCTGTGGGCTGGTACCGCTGACGCCGTTTACTCCATTAGTCACCACCAGAGGAGAGTACAACTCGGTGGGGGCTACAATCCCCTTTCGAGTAGCCAACAATAAAGAAACCCCTGTGTAAAATATATCCACGGTAAAAAAAACTACTCCAAAAAGTATGTCCAGTAATTTTTTTGGGAACTATACCAAATAATATGTCAAAGTTTTCAGAATTTATTTTCTAAACGAGTTAATAATAAAGTGCACGTTGAAATATTTTATTGTCAATTATCAAAACGACATCAAAGCTTTCATTATTGTCACTCACAATTAGTTAAGTTCTACTTTCTCCAAGCTAAAATGCAAAATTGGTTGCGAGAACTTGCTGACTTGCATAAAACGGCTGCTTATAATTGCAAATTTTTTCTTTCATCTATGTGTGGAAAACTAGAATAAGAAAGAACCCTTTTAAAAAGTACCTAAGATGCTGTAGGGCATTCACCGGAGAAAGTAATGCCATTTTTTCTAATAATTTTTAATGTAAGGCACATGTTTGCACAGGGTCCTCTTCTTTCCCCCTACTAAGTGGGCAGGAGTGTTACTGTCAACTTAGAAAAGGGATTTTTTTTTGCTAAAATAAGTAGGCTCGGTGGATTTGTAGAAACGTACAATCAAGCGGAAATCCTTACAAATGTCCTTAATACTAGGCAAGCTGCTTTTGTTTTGTTTCACTTCGCTCAATTATGGTTACATTACTGTATGTTTCACCATTATTAATATTTTTTTAAATCTTCTCAAAAACAAAATGCCAAGAGGAGGAAAGATGAAATAACGAGAATGTCACATTTTCCCAGAATTTCAATCACCAGAAAACAAAATTTCCATTAAAATTTATTCAATTTTTGGTTAAGTAAACTGGCTGTCGAATATATGCCGTGCTGTTTTTCAGTACAACCCGTGTACAAGTGACTAGTGACGTAGGACCAGGGGGAACAAGAAAGAAATAATCACAGTTCACCAGCGTTAGGTAGGGGGCACCGGGGGACCATGCATGCCCCCCAAATGGCCAGCGCAATATAAAAAGAACGTTTTTTCAAATTCTTGGCTAAACTTCTTGCGCTTTCTTTTAGTTTAATTAACTTTTAAAACTAATTTGTTGATTTCTTGAGTAGTTGGTGGAAAACATGAGCGCTGCACTGAAAACCCCCGAATTTTGACAATTTAACCTTACGCAATAGTAATTTTTACAATATTTTGACCCCTCTGGTTTTCAGCAAATTGGTACTAAACTGGAAAGTTTAAAGAATTACTCCATAAAATTTAGCCTGCCAACTCTCACCTTCGGTGTAATTTTTAGGTTGTGCATCCTCCAAATTCTTGAGCTAGCTTGAATCCCATCATGTCATTTATGAGGTTCCCTATTCTGATATGTTAAAAGTCCTGATGTCCCCCTTGTCCCCCTGGTAGTTACATCCGTGCCTGCTGCCTCCACACACAACCATTTTGGATATTACAAAGCCGAAATTCAGCATTCGTTTTGCATTTTGAGTGTGAACCTCGTTATAAATGAAAATGTTGTTTTCTGCATGGAAATTAAGTTTATTCGCCCGTACCACAAAATAAAACTTGCTACGTGTATATCCGTATATTTACATAATATGACCGTTATTTTCATAAATCGATGTCATTATCGAGAATGTCTCTTCCGACTCATTATACAACACACGGATGATCATACAAGGACATTAATCCTCCTTCACAAACCCCATAATAAGTTTCTCTATACTTTTGCGTACCTCCCAAAATAAAATCCAGACTTGTCGATATTTTCTCCCTGTTCATTTGTTTCAAGAGAATAATTTGGTATTGTCAAGGCTTCCTCTTTATCTCGGGTGTTAAAACTCTCAGCCTCCAGTTGCTCCTCGCATTATTCTATATGCTGGCATGAAAAATGACTTATATCATTTTTAGTTTAGAGGTGACTTTGATATAGACGACACATGATCCAAACCCCATTGAGAAGAAATACAATTTCCCGGTTTCCCCACCATCATAAATCCACAGGATTAAAGACTTTATTAAAGGGACGGATTGAATTGCCAAATTTTCCTGTGAGCATTTCCTAAAAGACAATTTGCCTGGCTGCTGTGCGTCCTCGCTTTTATGTTGTTTTGTTCACTTTTGTACCTAACCACCACTTGAGCACACACACACACATACACATATTATTCGTGACATATCTTCCACGAGGAATGTTTACACCGTTTTAATATTTACGTCGTTTATTGTACTAGTAAAATTTTCCTTCACCTTCCCAATCTATTGGTGGGTACGCACTGATGCTTTGAAGGCATTTATCATCCTTTATTGGAACAAACTTTTCCTATGCAGTCCCCTTTTGAAATGTCTGCCTACCTGCAGGGCTCTTCACGTTCACATATCTTTTGAGTATCTATTACCTAGCTGGATCCCATATGGCCTACGAGGGGCATGAAATGGGTAAATAAGTACGACGTATTGAGGGCTATTATGTAGGACTTCTATACAGATGACAGAGATAAAAAATGACACCCTTTGGAGTTACTGGTATTGAAAAGGAAGATGACGAATCTCATGTTGACCTGGGTGTTTGCTTTATTCAACTTTGTAGAGCATATGGTGTTTCTCTAAAAGTGAAGTAGACTCTCAATTTAAGTAGGTACATTATTTGTTATGCTGCAATTCATGCTATAAAATAGTCGTAGTCTACGACCTACGTGGGCACATTCTGATCATAATCCACCTTCTGTCATATATTGGGCCATTTTCGCGAAATGTAAAGTATTTCATTGCAGGAGACATTATACCTCCTCCTTACTCCCAGGTTCGGTAGTCGATAGTGTTCGGACCAAGTCGGCCGGCTTGGCTTGAGGTTGGGAGATTCCCCACTTGGCTTGGCCTGGCTTGCGAAAGTTTTGCCGAAACTACCTCAAGCTGAAATTTCCCCTTTAATATATAATTTCCCCTTGTTCGGCTTGCAAGACTAGCCGCCGGCTTGACTTGGCTTGCGCAAATGTTCAGCTTGGCTTGACTTGGTCCGTACTTTAATAGTCTATGTTATTAAGCTAAAAATATAAAAATATTGATTGAAAGCGGTAATTGTAATAGGCGCCATGTTAGACTGCAGTGGGGTCCCCGTATTAGCAGGACTTAAGTTTCATTTTTGCTTGTTTTTCCATTTACGAGTTTTCCAGTGTTTCCCAAAGGCAAACACTCACCGGCTACTACAAGTAATTTAAAGAATGCGTTGGCATCACTTTAAGGAGAATTTCAAGATACTATCCTATCACTATCCATTTGAAGGGTCTGGTGTAAGGAAAAGAGCAAGTTAATTAATCATTGGGAGTAGTACGAGATATCTACACTTGAAAAGAGAGGTATTGTTACTCCCCCCAGTGATCAACAAAAGAACCCTTCTCGCTCTCCACAGTATTCCCAACTGTCCTCTGTCCACCATAGTCACATGCTCAGCTGTATGTAGACAATGCAAAAGTTGAAAGCAAAATTGGTTTTGTAAGTTTTCCGGATGAGTGTTTCCCTCTACAGGAAATGGTTTGTTGGCTTGAAGTTACTATGTTGTCAAAAGTTGCAACAGTGCCCTGACTCGGTAGCTATAAAATGCACGTAACTTTCAAACATGTTGGATCTTGCTCGAGAAATTAATTATGTATAGCTTGTCAGCCAACATGTGCATATAATGGGGAATAATTAGCAGATAAGAAGCAACAGACCGTTATAACAGGTATCATGGAACTTCTCTACAAATGAAAAATTCTTTTAGCACCCCTGAAAAGCAGTTTAAAAATAGTTTCTCCAACTTTCCTGCTTTTACTTTTAATTAAAGCATGCCAAGGTGATTATATGTGTCATTACAACGTATATTTTTAGCCTTGACTAGGAGAACGATGTAACAAAAGGTATTCAATTTGTGCATACGGCATACATACCTCATTATCATCATTCTGTATTCCAATTTTCTGTTGAACAAGAAAATCATCACGATCATGTTAATAATATTGCGTCTCTGGGCATGCATGTGTTGTTGCTCGGTGAAAGTTACAAGTCAAAATCGATAAACTGAAACGGGTTGTTGATACAAGTAAGTCTGCCGACTTTTTATATGATGTTCCCAAATGTTCTCCAACAACATTCATCGTTTTGTAAAGTATAAAGGGAAAGGTTGATTTGTGCATTACAGCAGGAGACGCATAGATAAAAGAAGAACGTTTCTTTTGTAAAATGTGCATAGGTATATGAATTGCTACTGAAAAGTAATGTTCTCATGATTAAGGTTTATGTTTGCAGAAAACTTGTTGCTAGTTAGAGATCCTTTCTTCTGATGTTCACATAAACGCAAGCACATTACTTCCATCTCGTTTTGTAAGTCATAATTTTATTTACTGACTAGAATTCATGCCTGTCGTTGAGAGTTTTTGTTCCTTTTTAAATTAAAGGTAGACAATCTGGGAGTTCATTGATTTCCTCAGGATTTTTTCTCGTTCCTTTTGACTCATTCAATTTGGCTAGGTAAAAGAAGTTGAACTTTTCACATTATTTAAATAGAGAAAGTGCAGCTAGGTTCTCCTTTTCTTCTCGTTTCCTCTTAAATTTTATTTTCGTGATAGATTACTTTAGCCCTCCTTTTTTCACGTTACATTCTATAGTCATATGTACTGTGGGGGTAGCATTACCGTGGTTTGAATTCTTAAGAACTTATATGGTTTATGAGGGGTAATGTGCAAATTGAATTATACACTTGGCTTTGAGATCAGTCAAATGCATTTCAGAGGATTTCAGCTCGTCGTGTTGTAACATATGTCAACATTGTCAACAGAATGAACTGAAGCAGAATATTCCACAATAAGTATAACAGTCTTGAAAAATCCATTCCACGGTGAGGCTACTACCCACTGCAGTTATTTACTATCGATATACTCACAATCACTTTGAATCTCTTAGTTCTAATCCTAGGGAAATATCTCTGCGTTCATTTCCCTTTGATTTAAAATCATTTGCGTCGACAAGATAGGTAGTGTAAAAGAGATTTAATGCTTCGACCACGCACCCATGAGAAAAAAGTATCATCAAACAAAACTAAACTAAGCTAATTTTCGTTTGTTGAACTTAAAAAAGCATGGTATCAGAAATTTTCATATTTCCTTGAAACAGGCTTTTCTTCTTTCACATAAAACGAAAATGGTTAGAAAGTTAATATCAAATGATAATAATTCCTTAGAAATGAAATGATTAAACAGAAACGACAGAAGTCAGTATCTTTATGAGGTAGGCCACGCTCATCATGGAAACAAGAAAGAAATGGGGACTGAATATATTTATTATTTTGTTATTTTCATTATTACTATTTTTCATTATTTCATGACAGATGATTAAAGTATGCTTGTACTCATTATTGACAGACTACTAAGAATTGTTTTTAATGAACAACAACTCGAACCTCAAATATAATATATAACATTTACTGTTTCCAAAATTCGCTACAGGGCAACGTCAACATATATTTATTTTTATCAGTTTATTAAATAAAAAATATTTGTACTATCCGAACGTTGATATATGTAGTAGATACATGTGAATGTAACTAGAGTTTTTATTTACATTTTAACGTTAAAGTTTTCCAGTCAAACGTTTATACATACTTTTACGTCATTAAATATAATAAGTACCTCGACTCGAGTACCATTTCAAGCGTATCCCTAAGTCCCATTCGTTATCTTTACCTGTAAGTTGTTTTGTACTTTTATCATCTTTTCTTGTGCTTTTCACTTTCAATAAGTTCACATTTCATCCTTTTAAAGTGAAATTTGCCAAAAAAAGTGGTTTGTAATAAAATACAAATTAGGGTTTTCCTATCGAAGTCTCTAGTTAAGGTCATTTATATGTTCTGCCAAGTTCAAAATAACTGCATAGCAGCAATATCACATATGGAAGCACTTATTCCAGCACATGCTTTGGTAACATATGAGCGTAATGGGAATCGGGGAATATGTAAAATACTACATTAGCTGGGTGGTTAACC
>JAHZNB010007823.1:0-10722 GCA_027744295.1 Callyntrura guangdongensis | reverse complement strand
GCAATTGGGCTCAAGAACCATATTTTTGTGTCGCTCCCGCTCGTACCTTTGGAAAGAAGAGTTCAAAATGCAGCTGTGTACAGTGTGCAGGCTGACATGATTATCTACGGTAACGTACTTTATTCAATTGAAATTTTCTCCGAGTTTTACTTTCCTACCGCTTTTGGCTTTTATGCTAGAGTGAGAATGCAAGAATGATGACGAAGTGTTCTTAAGAAATCCTCACAATTTCACAGGCAACAGAAACACAATAAGAAGGGGCGGCTCGGACAAAGAGATTATTTTAACCAAGAGTAATAAGTAAGAAACACAAAACCTTCAACATTGCATACATTTAAGTTGTATTAAATACACTCACGTATCTTACTTATAGCGTGAATGCCTTCCAGCAAGTTTTCCTGGGAGTCGGGATAAATTCATGTCTGTGCCATGTGCATGGTAAAGTACAACATATTAGTGAAGACCCGAGAAGCTCATGAGTAGCAACAATGGCAAAGGTTTTGACTTAAGTCTAGTGAATTATCTGGAAAATTGCTAACTGTCGTGTCGACTGCATATACTGCCGCCACAGAACAGAGCCTCTGGTATGTAATCAACTTTGAATTTTCACTTTTCCTCTTCAGTGCAACAAGGATAAAACTTTCCCAGCATCGCACTTCTTGTTCAAAACGTACGTGCACATTGTCTAGTATCAAAAGACATGCACTGTCTCTAAAGCTTCTATTACCCTTATTAAATCAGTCGAGCAAAAGTAGAGCACAAACGTGAGTACATAGCCCATTTTAGTGTATATTGTCGTACATATGAAAGGGGAAAGAAAGTCCCGACATAAATGTATCTTGTTTAAAAACAAGAAAGAACAAGAATGATTTTTCTCTGTTTAAACTAAAAAAAACATGAATCAAACATCATTACTCAGCCATTGCAGTTTTACATTTGCGTCATATACAAGCTGGGTGCTTGTTGGGCTGTCCTTGTTTAACGCATAAATAGAAGAAAAATTTAGGTAACTAAAGGGTTATTTCTGGTGAACAAAAGCAGTTGATGTGTAAAAAGAGAACGGAGAGAATATGGCAATTGCATGCCTCTATCCCATTACATATGTATACGCACAGCTATACTCGCACTGTGTGTTGTACAAAGAGTTAAAAACTTGGCAAAAAGATGTAATGCTCACAGCGAATTTTTGTGTGTGATATATACCTATAGATGTATATCAATATGACTACCTATAAACGCACACTCCACATCTAACTACATCATAGATAATTTTGTACCATCTAAGAAAAACCTGTACATGCCTGCTAATAAACATTTACAACCAGAAAAGTTGCTTAGAGGAAGATTAAATAGCAAGCAAAACCACCGGGAAATATGTTCTTCTGAAAATCCGAAACTTTTCCAGGATATAATTATGGTACATGAAAATGCACCTATACATGTATTAATTCTTCCTAACACATTATGCAAGAAACATCTTGTGCTCCGTTTCGAGCATTTATAAGAGAAAACGAAAACATGAGCAGCTCTGTAGTAAGAGGCCACATGAGACATCTTCTATCTGACGCCGGGGACCCGAACGGACTTTTTCTAAATGTCAAGTAATTCTGTTAGAGAATATGCGGTGGCAAAAATACATGTACACTTTATTTCTATAGCATACCTGATGCGGAAACGGAGTTGACAAACAAAGAAAGGAAAGAAAGGATAACAATAACAATAGATTTACGTTATTTACAAGTTAATCTATACCTGTAACAATTCTTTTGTACATGTTACGTGTAGGGTCATATGACATGCACTTTTAAAAGTTATGATAGTAGTTACTTGGCAAACAATGGGTATGAAAATATTAGCTTGAACAAAGAGCAATGTTGTTTGGAAAGTGCATCTTCATGTGCAAATGGAATGTAAAATGGAAGAAAAACTTTCCACGTCTTTCTTTGTTTTTCTTCTATTATTGGGAGTACAGGAGTAAAGTATAAAATATGCATTTACTACCGCAACTTTCCCATTTTCCTGTCGTTGGAAAAACACGCAAATGGTTACAAGTACATGCATTGAGGATGCTTTTAATAGACAGCCCAACCTTTATAAGGTATGCATATACACAAAAACTATTGTGGAATAAATTCTTTCTTTCTTTCTCTATTCGTTGGGTCGCATACTCTCACGCAATTTATAGACACAAACAACATGCAATATAGAAACTGTTGTTTGTGTTTTGAATGTGCAACATGAACAAAGAGACCTGTAGATTGTGTTTTTGCGACTTGGGTGAAAAATGGAAGAGAAAAAAGAAGGAGAAAGGTGAGATGGCGTATTTTTTGACATAATGATATGTTGTAAAGTAATGTCACTCTTGTGCCTTTAAACTAGTTTGAAGTTTGTATGTATGTATGGGTAAAATATAGTATACGTATTGACTTTGCTATATTATACACGCGGGCTTATTAAAAGTTTCAATTTGGGTGGTGGTAATATATGAAGGGCTTCTTCACACTCCCACTCACATAAGCTGGTATGTACATTCAGAGGCAATATTACCCTTCACTTTACCACTTCCCTTGTCTTTCACGACAAGAAAAATATGTTTCATGTTCCTTACTGCCATTTCTTATTTTTTTCTTCGTCTTTTACGACGGTGGAAAGTTTTAAAAATGTATACTATGTATTCTTTTACTCACTTGGATGAGCTCACATACGGTCTATTTGAAACCTCACCAGGGTGCAGACAGGTATACGACTGCTAACTTTGTTGGTACTTCTTTTCACTAGCCTGGCTGTTTGTAGTAAGAATAACAAATCCATCAGAAGCCCATCCGTGTGAAACGAGATGAAAAGGGCGAAAAGACAAGAAAGAATAGCAAAAAGACAACGAGTTGCGCAAATGAAAAAAAGTACATATAACGGCTTAAAACATACGTGTGTTCTATACGTGCTATAAGTAATGTGATTTCATGTGGTAAAACAGAAAATATAGTGATAGTGATGGATTATGACCTAGAGACAGATAAATTGTAAATCCTAATCATTTTATGAACTTACGAAGTAGAAACTTTTCAAAACTGCTCCTCTGTACATATTACGACTCACAAAAAAGGTACCGTACAAGGAAGGACAATGGTTAGTAAAATACTACACCTGTCTTAAGTATTTCTCATAGAGCATGGAAAGAAAACTTTATGAAAAAAATATCACTTACACCTTCAGCTAACATGCAGCATATGCAGCTAAGCTGGTTTAAGTATATAATTTTGGAATATTCATCACTTCCCACATACATAGGTACACTCGGCAGGTGATGCTAAAAATGCAAGTCTATTGTACAGTGAAAGGCTCAAGCCATCGTGAAAGTAGTTACATATGGCAAAAGTCGATCTTTATGAAAGCCTCCTACACTTTTATGCATAATACATGTATTAGGATGGAGAACGAGCACTGTGGATTTATTCTCAACGGAAGACATTCTTTAAAGGGAGGAAGTCCGTTCAGCCCCCTCATGCATACAAACAAGGAAACGGACTACCAACGTTCAGAAAGCAGTTGTACCAGTTGTAGGAGTAGAACTAGAACAACGACAAACCCAAAAGAAAGGAAAATAGTAGGAACGTTAGAGTATGAAACCGAGCTAGAGTAAAATCCTATGATGTGAAAATATATAGAGTTGAGAGGTACAGGATAATAATTACTAATAAATCTTTCAGTGCAGCTTTTCACCAAAGACAAGTTGGTGGGTTATTAGGATTTACTAAAATTATACTCAAAGGGAAAAGGGACATGGTGGTATATTACGTTGAAAATCCTCCCACGGTTGAAATATTCATTTTAGCTGCACACTTTCTATGATTCTTGTAGAAATGTGGATGAAAGAGGGGTGGAATTAGTGCAAATTTATTCCATATCCATATCAGTGTCCTATAATAAACGCATTACCTGGTAAATTGATGGTGGTAAAAGTAAGATAGACAGAAATGTGAGTGCGAAAATTAAAATTCCTTTCAGGTAGTTTTAAAGGATTTAAAAAAGCGTGAATGCTTGGTTTCATGAGCGTTTTAAAGGAATTTTACAACTTTAGTACAACATCGATTTTTACACACAAACAGGAATGTCCTTTCCCACGAATAAAATTTTAAATTAAGTTTTCCAAGTTTTCACTTGAACGTCAGATTGTGTTTTTTCATGTGAGAAAGGCTTGGTTGTTCGTGCAAGTAGCTGTGTAAAAATGTAATGTCTTTCAGATCATGACAGTGTGAAAAATGGCTTTCTTTTTTAGGTTTGTCAAATTTTGGAAGGGCAGAGAAAACACCCATTTATACAACGTTGGTAGTAGTGAGGTGTAAGGATGTCAGTACAATTATCACAGGTGTCGTGGATAATACACTGATCCTTTTATGCCTGTCTTTCTGTCCTGCATGTTTTATTCATACAGTCCTTTTTCACATGTTCCTGTATAGTGTGAACAAAAACGGAATGTATACTCAAAAGGGGACATTTTTTTGTTTCAGATGACACTAATGAGGAGTGATAGAATTAGGCTGATTGCAAATTTAGTTTGTTTGGGTTATGCGTGCATTCTGCTACAAGCAACACGGTAGAGACGACAGTCACCAGTTAAAGTTCCTGGTATTTGCATTTAGCATTCGTACACGTTCAACCATGTACTTCAAAAACATGTTCCGAATGTATATCATCATCGCGTATCATATCTCCTGTTATGTATTAACCGGATCATTTCCTTACCAAAAGGACTAAAGTCAATTTAGACTCTCTAGCATGCCAAAGTACTCTGTTTAAAACTGTTAGCTATCTAGAATAATATCTACAACGAGAATGTCATAGTCATGGCCAATCGATATAAACATTTGGCTCGAACTAGAGCCTGAAGAGAAAATTTGTATTCGCGTCGAGTAATCATCGTAGGAATTACCAAACGAACGTTGTGATTTCAATTGAACTTCGATGATACCATTTTATCTTACTTTGTACTGTTAGTGGAACCGAGAGCTCTGGGTAATTTACCGATGGAAGGTTATTAAGTAAATCTCTCTTGTGTCGATTCCCATTACATTTGAGTAGATTCTAGTAGAACTTTTGGTGTAGATGTTTTCATTTTTGTAATGATGCGATAGAGACGAATATGAACTGCGTATACTGAACTTGACCAAGTAATCGATATCATTATAATAAATTCAAATGTGTGATGCCAGAATACTTACTAGTTACTACACACACAGTGGTTTGCGGACGTGTATTTTCGAATAGAGCAAGTTTGAGAGGATTCATAAAATACTTTCCAGCATACGCATATGTTGGTATGTTGGTTGCGGTATTAGTAATGTGTAGATTATCATTTTGTATGAAAATATACTGGTGAATGTAAAATGTTATCCTATCTACATTCTTTGCAAGGATGATGGTTTTCACACGGCGCCAAAAAACAAAAGCTTTTCTCCAAACAAAAGCAACGTTGTCTATCTCTTTCTATTTATACACCAGACTGTTACATTCCATCACTGCGAGTATCCATCCTACATTCTTCCCCTACTTATTGCGTTTACTGCCGCTGCACGTCTCCAAAATGGTCGTTTTTATTTTCTAGTATCCAAAAAAGCTTAAAATGAAATCCTCTGAACAAATAAAATGAGACAAAAAGTAAATCTAGAGAAACAATAGAATGTGGAGCAGGGAAAGAGAAAATGATTGTACCTAACTGATAGTGAGTCGATAGGGAAGGGGAAAACCTTAAACCTTACACACTCCACCAACTCCATTCTGCTATTCCAACTTTCTTTCCCGCGAGGTAGCGACATTTTTTATATTCTTTGCAACAAGATACACAGTACGAAACACGTTTCGTTTTTTTTGGACGGTGGGTAGGAACTTACCCAGTACACACCTTTTTTATGGGAGAGATACGAAAGTAGAACAACACGTTGTAAAGTCTGTATAATGTTAGCTCGAACAGGTTAGCTGAATGATTTTCTTGATCCTATGACGCAGTCTGCAACGTAACGTAATCATGGTAGTTATTGTTCTCCTCCAGACTTATCAACTCGTTAAATTTACTATTATTATTACTATTATTATTATTAAATTTTAGAAGAACACGTCATCTAGTTAATCTGTTGTCCTTGCAGCTTTCCCAGTACACAAGACGAAACCAGATTCTGCTGCCTACACATATTAAATTGTTACTCGAACTGCGGCTGCTGAGCTTGAAACTAAAAATGTACAAGTTTATGTTTAGTTCCTGTTTGAGTAGGAAAAAGCAAAAAAGCAAATATTTCTTCAACATTACATTTTATTTTCCTACCTATTTCATTCGGCTTGATGTACAATCTAAAGTACACATCCAATAATGCCGACATTGATAAATCTTTGTTTATCTCGTCATTTTCGTTGGAATGGAGAAAATGGTAGGATGTAGAATAATATATGTTCATACTTATGCTACTTAACAGTTTCCCATTTTGAGTGAAGTTCGGTTTTAATTAAAGCGCACGACGACGCGCAGAGTATATAGCCATTAAATTCCAACTTCTAGTGTAAATAAGTATTTCAAGATATTTACTTTCTCTTGAAACGTCCTTAGCATTTGAAAGTGAAACAAATACCAATAAAATCCGTTTATTTTCTGATCTTTTGCTGGTGATCACTAAATCACTCTGAGCTTCAGTGTCTGACAGGAAAAATTCCCTTTGATGTAGTCGTCGTTTTCATCAAGGAATTTCCGTGTCTGAGTTAACATAAACTTCAGGAAATATAGTGCTAAAAAGAGAGGGAGAGAGAGAGAGAGTCAACTGCCTCATTATTTGTCATCTAGCTGTTGAGAGAGCACGCGTTTAAGTTCGATATCCCTGTCATCAACAGCCCGGGCAGCCCTGCATCCAATGGTAATGTATGTAGTACCACTTCCAAATCCCGAAGAAGCGATCAAGCTAAAAATTTGGTCGTTCCTGACGTAATAATACTATTATCACGCAGAAACTATGTATTACGTGTAAGGCTTTTCGGTATCGCGATCAAACCACTTTCATGTGTTTCATGTAATAACGTACCCCTTTCCTTTTCGTACAAGAATCCAGGGAAGCCTGAAAAGCCTGTGAACGGAGATGCATACCGGTCGAGAGAAAAAATCCGTAATCTATTAGAGTAAAAATGAGTATTTTTATGGCAAAACCAAACCAGAGAGCCAACTGCATGCTTTTAAAGAGATGCTTATTATAATAGCTCTGCTTTTAAAATGCCTGCAGATGTTTGCAAGTAAATACTGGATACAGTGTTCTAGCCGCTACCGCTCTCTCTCTCTTCACTCTCGCACGCATTTGCATTGATTTTTCTTAAAAGCAGAAACTTTCTAGATATAAAATGAATTTGAATGAGGCAGTTTCAAAGAATAATTTACGAAGACTGGAGACAGCACTTTTGACTTTCACTTTCTTTTTTCGATTACTTAACCAAAGATTTCCTCAGAGGCTTCTAAAAGATTCTTTGAAAAATCCTATGTTTCTACAAGGCATTACCAAATCTAACCAAAGCTCTCTTTTTACTCTGTATAATGCGATCCTTCTTATACAAGCACGTTTATTCGGAGGAGAGGAATAACGGTAAGAATTTATGCAATAAATTATGCATGCATCTTCTGTTCTATTAACCACAATAAAAATAAGGAAATTTACATGCATAGGTAAAATGAAGTTGGGGTTGATAAATACCTTTGAAGGTAGCACGTGTAAGTGTGACGGTTATATACTGATACTTAGAAGTACGAAAAATACTGTCTGCATTTTATACTTGGACGAGAACGAAGAGTTTTCGTTGTGGTCTCATCTCATTAGTGCTTCTTACAATCATAAAACCGTTCAAGTGGTGGTAACTCCAAAACCCAGTTTATTTTTCATTTTAGGCAAATAAAAAGACCCGCCAGTTACGTATTATCTGCCATGGTAAAAGAAATTGTTTCGTTAGTCTCCGTTCCCAAGGTTCCATTTAAGCGTGTGATGGAATTTTCGTCTCCACGGGACATGGAAGGACATTAGATTCTAAACCGTAAACCACAGCTATCTACCGAGGGAGGGGTTTACATAAACATTACATAATTTCCTGGGGTATTTACACAGAGCTGGTGCGGTCGCGGTCCGCACCGTGCGGACCATAGTAAACATCAATTATAATGACGTCATGTACAAAAAGAGGAGATTTCACCTCAGGTAACTAATAACAACAGACACTTTATCAACAAAAATATTCTTAGAAAGTAATTTTTTTTTTTTTTTTAATAATAATAATAATTTATTCATTGAACTTTTATCATGTTACAATCGCTTTACTTTTAATTAATGCTTTAATTTATCACGCAGATGAAAGATATTTTATCGGAGTAATGATTTTAGTATGTTTGTCTATCTGTCCGTCCGTTATCACTCTACAGGCTCAGACACTTCAGCCGATTTGGCTCAAATTTGGCACAAAGGTGCTTTAGGGTAGTGGTATCTCTGGGATATAATTTCAGCAAATTTGGTTAACCCCCGGAGGGTCAAAAATTAAACTTTAACCAAAATGCCTCAATTTTGGCACACTGGTGCCTTTGGTTAGTGGAATATTTGAGATGCAATTTCAGCAAATTTGGTGGGTCATTTTGGAGTCAAAAATTAAACTTTATCTAAATTACCTCAAATTTTGCATAGTGATACCAGCAACCAGGTCAACTGACAAGTTAAAATATCAAGTTTTTATCAATTCAATCAGGTTGTATCAATACAACCATTTTCATCTGCGTCTCTATAGCTGCGATTAAGCCGGTTTATTTTATATATCAATGGAAAATCAATACGAATTTTGTAGAAAAATGAAGTTGATCAAACCTACAAGCATATAGGATTAGGATGCTCGTGTAGGATCAAACAAACCAAAGAATGGCAATGCGCTGGTGGTCTTGTCGTAAAGCTTCATTCATCGTTGTAAGAAATGCCGTCTTAGATCTTTTCTCCAATTTGCCGTTGCTTGCCATCAGGAATTTCCTTGTATAAGGCAGCAGCACGTGATGTCATATTTAACATCATATCATTTAATTACAAAATTAATACAAAGAACATCTTTCCCAATTCTATACCGTTAGGGGTTTTATCGTACATACTATAGGTATTTATGAATTGGTAAAGTAATAATGATAAACAGATTTTGTCTCTATAATTGATAGATTTAATTCAGTTTTGGACCTACAAAACAAGGTACAGCGCTAACATGCCTGTACAAATCGATGTCTTCTTTCTTGGCTTTCTGGCAGCTGGCCATGAACAAACCATATTAAAACCACAACAGCCATTACCGTTATCATCATCGCCGTCATGAACGACCACGCAGTTACTAAATGAATAGGTAGTCAGGCAGGGTAGTAGCCAAGAAAGCAGAACAAGCATCCGCTCGAAAATTTTCTTCATTAAATGACTTGGTGTAATAACATATAATATGTGTAGAACGTATTAAAGTTAAGTTGGTAGGCAGTAAGCACGTGTTTAATATATTTGTAAAGAAGATGGTCCAATAAATATACACATAATGGGATTCAGCCGAGGAACATGACATGATGGGATTACCACAACTTTATTCTGATGATTATTAGCAAACCATTTACCTACACAGACCACCATCACCAAGAAAACTACATACAAAACCACGTGTGTGTAGTTTTCTCTCGTTGCTCGACACCCAAGTCGACGGTGGTATTTATCGAGTTACAGGAGCTCGAAGGAGCTTACAAGAAGAAAATAATAATGGGACGACAACCATCCAAACCAAATCCACGTTGTGCTAAGCGACATTGAGATAACATTATACATGATTGAGTGACACACCTTTTTCCTTTGAGAGGAGGCTGCATTAGAAGAAGCAATAAGCGACATGACATTAATATAAAGTATGTCAAGAACAATCTTCAGACTAGACCGAACCTGACATCCGATTAATGTGCCAGTCGTGTAGTACAGAGACAAGAAAGAGGCTAAACGGTGTAACGTATAACATTTTTGTCGGATTCTTCGGTGTAGGTGACTGTGAGGGCAATAATGACATTACTCGTGGCAATACAGTTATCATCAAAGTGGTTCGGAACAATGTCAGAGAGAGAGAACGGTCAGAAGAAGGGCTGACTATGAGCAAGCGACGGAGCTTTTGTAAACATACCATTTATTCAAATGCCACACTATCTTTAAGGCAATTTTGTAGAACAAAGGGGAGGATCTAGCACGGCGTCTCTATTTCTCTATTTCAATGCTATTTCGGATTTACCCTTAAAATTAACTTGGATCATTCCTTACAAACCGTCATCAGCCTCTCGTGCGAAATGCTAGTACAGTATGAAAATGTAAACACACACACACTACTAGTTTGCACAGAGCTCATTGGTTTAGAAAATGGGTTTTTATGACTACTTGAGATGATTCACTTGATGTCAAACGTACTAACTGTGGGTGAAAATGGTTATGTACGCAGCCTTCATTCTCAGACCCTAAATATTCCACTACCACACATATCCCAAAGGCTTTGAATAAAAACAAAGAAGTGAAAGAGCGTGCTATCCTCCCTCTCTTTTATATATTTCCCTTTTCTAAAAACCTTTCCCAAGTCAGACAAAGTTCGCCCGTTAGTTCCCGTCATATTTTTATGGCTAATGAAAATGAAGTCTTCTATGGCTCTTGTGTCTGTCTGTCGTGCAGCAAA
>JAHZNB010007822.1:0-10410 GCA_027744295.1 Callyntrura guangdongensis | reverse complement strand
CATTCACTTAACTTTGAAAAATGTTTCGAGTGATATGCCCAAATATCTGAATTTTTTGTCCGTGTGTTTAATATTTTTCTTATAAAGACAGTAATTATAAAATACGTTACAGATACCCATCCGGTTAAATTAACTTAGGTAGGTACTAATTAGGTACATTTTTAACGGTAAAAATAGCGTTGTACAAAAATGTAAGTTAACCCCCCTAAGAAAAGTACGTTCCGAAGCCTACGGGAAGGATTAATATATATGTACTAACAATATGTATTTTGATGTAATAGCATATTTCGTTGTAAGTGCTGTAACATTATCAAATCAGCGCGTTTACCAACACAGCGTACCTGAACCTCTGATAGTATCGTGATTAATATTTAACATGCAGTTTCTCTTGGTTCTCTACTATGTGGTAACCTAGTGATCGGCAACGCATTATTAGTATTTACTTGGAAAAGATTTCATGTGCTTTACTGGGTAACGAGTATTAATTAACGTCAACGAATATGTTTATTAATATACAATACATGTCAATTATTATGTATTGCAATTTGCAAACGCACATCTGTGCGCAGTAATTAGTAAATGTTGATACGATATGAACAACAGGTTCCTGTACGTACGAAATGATTATAATTGGTAAATAGTAACGATGATGACGTTGTTAAGAGTATTCGTATATTGTTAGCTTCGAGTCAATAGCTTTGGAAATGTCCAAAGCTGCAACGAATAAATCTTACCTGAAGTCATTAACTATGAGATGCATTTTGAGAATTTGAATTTATCCGACATTTATTTTTCCATCTGCTTTCTTGAAAGGGAATATAGAACTAGTTTTGCTACTCCCGACAATGAACATTATTAAACCTAAATCGATGAAATGTTTTAGGGTAGAAAAGATGGTGTTACATATATGGAGACTAGTAGGTGCCGAAAATATAGATAGCCGAAATACAGAATGACGATATAGTTATCACCGAAATCGTTGTCGCTGAATGGTCTAATCAACGGAAAGACCATTGTCTGAAAATCGTATTTGACGGAAAAATGTAAATTTGAAATATGAAAATCCAATGGACATTTGAATAGATTGGGATTTGAGTATGACCTTTAGGCATGAGTAGTATGTAAGCTTTTTTATTAGTTGTTTGAACCGAAAGTTATGAATTGCATATCACGATGAGTTATGAACTAGTGCGAGCTTCGCGCACTTTCTACTTTTTTAATCAACTTTCTGACCAATCGATGGGACCATCATGGGTCCTCGATATTGCTTGTGGATGTAAATCATTGCTCTTTAAACTTTTAAGTTCAAATTATTATTTCAATGTAAAAGAATTTTGGTCCTTAATTTTACAAACATGTAATTGCGGTTTCACAAATGGATTTATGAGGGACCGTCCGTTGATCTACACATAGAGGTCTTATGCTTTTGAATTGTTAATTATTTATTCAGGATTATTGATACATCACAAGGTGGAGAATAGTTTCTATTATACTTACAATTAGTGTATGTAACCGAATGAAATTTTCCATAATAAGCCAGCTTTTTACTACTGACTTGAAACTTGAAACCTCAATTAGTAACTTAACTGTGACATGGTTCTGCCACAAAGAACTGCAAACTGAGTCAACGACTTACGTTAAAATTTTTGGACCTCATAAGAAATCTCAGCACTCCCTACCTGTACACAATTACCTTTCTAAATCCGATTTTGAATTTTGTAGACGTTTTTATTAAAATAGTAATTTTAGAGGTGCTCTTCTTCTTAAAATTCATCCAAATGAATTCCATTGCAAACGCGAGAAACGAAGGAAAAATTCCAATTGGCAGGATAATAAACACAACTTTAATGCTGCCATCCAAATTTGCTGCTTTGAAAAATCGAGATTTGACCGAAAAATCCAAAAGCATTCCTGAAAAATGGGTAATACTTTTTAAAAAAATTGTCGTACCAACCGATAATACCGGATGAGTACAGCGCTTGCATTTTGAACACGGCTTTCAGAGGCACCCGTCCATTCAATATGAATAACCAAGTCTTACTACCCATCACCTCTTTCCCAAATGAAAGAGGCGACTGCTGATAAGTTTCGTATTTTAAACTGTACAATTTTTTGAATTGCAGGAAAATTTCCTCTCCGACAATTACAGCAATATGTCCCAATTTTGTACAATTTGGATATTTTCTCGTCATTGTAGGAAAATAAGCCATACCAGTCTTCAAATGGCAAGGAAGCGTCCGTCATTCTGGTGTTGTTTAAGACATACAATTCAGCCTGGGACAAATTGGATGAATCATTGCACATCAGCGACAAGTTCTTTCTATAGACAGAGAATTTCAAAAGTTCTTAGCCACCAAAGTTATTAAATTTGAAAAAATTGAGTGACATTCTCGAAAAAATCTCCCCATAAGCGCCTACGGTACAAATTGTGTATTTCTGATTTGTGAACAACAACAATGGATTCCATATTTTGGCTTCCAAGTTCGCTTTTATCGTCAGCGTACTTTCTCCATTGGACACAATGACTTCCTCGTTTAGTCGCCAAAGTTTGCAATTTATTATAGACATCAACAGGGCGTATTTTGTTATATGAATTCTGTTGCATTATTGAGTAGATTTGATAAGACCTATTGACAAGTTGGTCGAACTTGGAGTAGGGTACCGGTGGAATGGGACTTACAATTTCCGTGATGTTACTACCTTTGTATGCTTCTCCAAGTATCATCCCGATTATTATCGAGACAGCAACAATAATCAAATGGGTTCGGATTCCCTGTACCCAATTTTTGTGGATTCGGTTAGGAAAATATGACTTTCACGTTACAATCGAAATTTCCTTTGAAAGCGACGTTTAGAAAAGTGTGTGTGTGCATAATGCATCTAAAAATGACAATTTTGTAAATCAATATTTGTCTAAACCACTGTACCAAATTTACGTCAAATCAGTCCATAACCCCATTAGGTCTGAAAATATTCATTAACTAGTCACCGTGTTTTGGTTGGTTTAGAACACCTGGACCTATTTTCATCAAGATCGGGTAAGAAATAAAGATATTTGTACGTTAAATCAATACTATGCAATTCATTATTGTTTTAGAAGTGACCCAGTTGTGTTAAACTATAACTATTTAACTATTTTATTTTTAAAGCACTGAAATCACTGCACCAAAACTTATTTGAGTCGGAATTGAAATGAATAATTGGTATGTTGAAACCACGTTTCCTTGGGGATAGTAAGTCTCCATAACGCGTGTGAAAATGGTAACTTTGAACTCACAATTCTGTTATCTTTTTTATGTTAGCAGAACCATACGCTTCGGAACACGGGGATGGGAGTAGTCAAATCTTCTCTGAGCTACGCAAGTGAGGAAGGCGTATGAAAATCCCAATTTCGTTATTAAGTCGGTAAAAATGGGATATGACCACGCATTAAATAATTTACGTTGCCGAAGCCTATGAGCAGAACGTTGTACCAAAATTCAGCCGAACCGGTTACGAAGTAAAGACTGTAATTAAAAATTCACTGGGAATGAGACGTTGGTTTATTCATAACATAACACTTCCCAAGCAACGTCTCAATGTGTGTGACAAATTTGGTCGCTATCGTTTCAGAAACTTATAAGTTATAAGGGAACGCACACGTAGAAAGAACGCATAAACGGAACTTGAGTTTTATACATAAAGACTAGCTGATAAGGCCAGTTTTTTAACAAGGACATTTTGCGATGAAACTAACGTTCATTTCATTTAGACCACTTTTGGTTCTTCCATTTGGCTAACGTAGTTTGTGTGGGTCCAAAGGTACTGTACAAAATTATAACCGAATTCATAACGATATTAACGTATTTCTTTGCTAAAAACTAAACTTTCTCGCTATAATTTAGACCCCATTAGGTCTGAAAATGTTCATTTTGGTTCCATACTTCGAGTAATGTATGTCTTGTGAGTACCGAAACCCTGTTCCAAATTTCAACCAAATCAGATAAGAAAGCAAGAGTTTCGTACATTAAAAGTGAATATCTTGGTTGAGTGAGAATGTTTAGGAAGCGACCATACCGCGTCAAAACATGATCATTTTCGGTGGAAACTTTGGCAACCATATTTTTGTGTCATAAAATCCACTTCATCAAAATTCAGCTGAGTTGGTTAAAAAATGATTATTTTTGTTTGTAAAAATCAAGTTTGATATTGAAATACTCCGTTAGCTTACTCATTAATACCTTATTGACAAAAATGGCCCAACTGGCTGATTATATTCAAATTGTTTGCCAGAGTGTTGAAGTTATAATGGAACACATACATAGACATACACACATTTACTTTTATGGATACAGATTCTCACGTGGGCCGGGCCTGACGAAGTTTCGCTACTGAATTGCATTACATATAGTTTCATTTCTTATGCCTAAAGCTTTACTTCAAACAAACAGAAATTTAAACGAAGATGATTAAAAAAATGAACCAATCATGAAAATATTCAACGAATTAATGGAAAACCAATTAGTTACCAGGTGTTATCAGTATTATATGATGAAGCTACGTTTGGTAAATAGACGAGACGCGTTAGAATAAAGATTTTAAAGGAATAAATCATTTGATATTTTGAAAACTTAAACATTTTAGTTTGTGCCAAACGATGCCATTTGATGTCACACTTTCCACACATTTTATGCAATGTTTTTTACTGAATACTATTATTTATATACTACTGTATTTACATAACGTACCCATAACGTTTCCACAATGAATTTATTGATTCACACCTACTGGACCATGTGCTGTACTCAAATATAAAGCACAATAAATTTTGTCACTGTTGGTCTTGACACTCTCTGGCGATGAACCTGACACAAGGTTTGGAATAAAAAACTGATAATTTTTTGGGTACTCAGTTATAATACACAATTGACTTCCATGATCATGCCCATGGAATACAATTACCCCAGTGGCCTGTAACCCCGTTACATGCGTTCAAAAATCCCAACGGATTCTTGTCGAACTTGATATGTTCTGCCATACTTCACTTATGGAATCTCCCTATCGATCGGACAACTCCATCCCTTCCCTTGTAAGTTACTTCTACTTACTTACCTCCGCTGACACATGATGGGTTGACCTCAAAAGCTCATGCTAGAATATGTCAAAGCTCTGATCCTCGCGACCGGTTTGGCAAAAGCCACATTGAAATCGAAGCAGCCGTTCCAGAGTTATGGACGAAACAAAATTTGACTTTAAAAGCCCGATTGGGCCACAGCGGTCAACCGATCAAGGTAAGACTTTGGTAACCACCATATCTTGGAATCATCTATCGGCACACCATCTACACACTCGTCCGAGCTATATCGAGTCTATATACCGAGTCCGGAGAGAAAGTAAAAATAACTCCAAACGGGTGAAATACAAACGGAGAGAATTACAAAAAAGGAGGATTTGTCCAATTACAAATAGAGAAAAATGCAAAAGGAGAATTAATCCAACTAAGCCTTTAGAATCTTCATTCACCTCATTTGCAATTCCAAGTTGACGTGCATGCACTCAAAGATTGTCTTAAAGTAATGATTTATTGAAACTGTTCTGTATTCTATTAGTTTGGAAATACCTTTTACCAGTAATATTAAGATATCAGAGCTTCAATAGAAATTATATTGAGATTTTATTTTATTTTATTTCTCTCACGACTCCAGTAACTGGAGTAGTTTGTATGTTAAAAATGAGTTATTTTTTTCGACCTAGCCCGGTAGATTGAAGTTGTTTACACCTATAAAATATTTGAAAATTTACACAAAACTCGTTTTCCAAACTAAAAATGGAAAAGGACATTTTCTCCGTTTTTACTTGCAACTACGACCAGGACATTCTCTCCATGGACTTTTTTGTAAAGGGACATATAATTTTGGACATCCTTTCCGTACACGCTCCTTGACACATCTTAACCAGTCTCAGAAACAGTGAGGAAACGCATTTATATTCTTTTAATTAACTCAATATTACATTATTAGGTCAAACTATTTTAGACGGGTCTAGGCCCATAAAAGTAAATTTTCACGTCAAATCTACATGTCTAGGTTCAATTTTATAATATTATACCATGAAGGGTGTGCTGAACACAGACACCAAAAGAAAAGGTCTGGGCGGAGAATGGCTTGTGCGCAGAATATACCGTGCGAAAAAAGGCTCGTGCGAAGTATATACCGTGCGAAAAAAGGCTCGTGCGGAGTATATACCGTGCGTAAAAAGGCATGTGCGAAGTATGTACCGTGCGGAAAATAGCTTGTGCGGAGTTTACGCATGTGCGCAGTTGAATTTGTGCGCTATGGGCCGGTTACCATTTTGGACAATATTTTCGAAACATCAGGTGCCTCATGATGTTAAATCATGAATTTATTAATTTTATTGGTCAGTTATCTGTTTATTCTTGTAGTAACATTATTTGCACAGCCAAATTCACTGCATAGTTTAGGCATCTTAACGGAGTTAAGTCCTCAAAGTAGTTGCTGTCACCAAACTTGATTTTCAACCTAGAACATGAATACAGATACCGTTTTCTCCACTTGGCTTCCAAAATTCGGCTGGTTGCATTTCCTCCAATTGGTAGTAGTTTCCCATGACACTCAAAAGTTTTCATGCTATCCAAACACTTGCTACCATTTGCACAAACAACCACCATACCGCCTAGGAAAACTAACAGGAACAGTGATCCATCAACCGCAAGCATTCCCAAAGTACCAATTTCCACAACGGAGTTGTTTACTCCTGCCAGTTTTACAATTAGAGCCAGTGAAGAAGCAAGAGCAAATATTACAATAACAATTGCAATCAGCAAAAATTGACAATTAGCCATGTTGCAAAGTGTTCCGAGTACCATGATTTGTCGGTAATGTTTAGCGTTTTCAGTTGCCTCAGTAATTGTTCTACTTTGTTCGAATTTGTTCCAACACCTGAAATTATAACCATTACCCTCCTGTTATAGAATATTTGTAAAGTTTAAAAGCCAACGTCTAAAAATTAGTTTCACCTTAAAACAGCGTCGTTGAACATCATCATTGACAGAAGCAAAGGGACTCCAAAGACAAACCCTGTCAATTGAGCACCAAAAATCCAGACCCACAGATTTACAGCATAAAGGATTAGCTGTACAACTGCTGATATTAGGACCAAGCACCACCCCGGCAAAGTTCCTGTGACGTATTCTGACATAGGAGAGCACTTTGGCAGCAATATGTACCCAATTAGAGAAACTTTGCAAGGATCCATCCAGTGGAAAGCTAGAACATAACCAAACGGAAAGAGAATCGCACTGGTGAGAATACCTGGAAAAAGTATGAACCTTAGCATTTCCATGAGGGTTTTTCGTTTTTTCTCTGAGAGCAGTGGTAGATGTTTTCTTTCAAGTAGTAGCAGGCAATTTAGATAAACAAGTACGTCGGTCTGGATTCTTTGAAATACTTGCATAAGCAGACCGTGCGCCACCAGTCCAGCCAGTCCTAGGCATGCCAGTATTTTCTCCATGGTCACCAATGAAATTTTGGTGGATGATGTCTCGTATTGTTTGGCGACGAGTTGAATAAACATCACAGTGACCAATATCATATGTAGAACGCGATTTTTTTCGAAGACTTTTTGCTTTTCTGAGCAAACTCTAAACACAAGAATGTTGTTTTGTTTAGTAATATTTTGCAATCGCTTGGACTGTGCTGGTAGAGCTTCACGTTTTAATGTAAAAGGCAAGCCGTTGAAAAAATCAAATCGTTTCATTGCTAACGCTAAGAGTCGTGACTTTAAATAATTGTTTTGAGTCATTTTGACATTCAAAGATGCACTTTTGAAATTGATTTACCTAAAGAAACGGGTATCCTTTGTTGTAGTTTCTGTGTAAGTTTCAGGAGTTTTAAACTAGTTTGACGAATGTTTTTCCAAACGCTATCTACAACAAAGCTACTTCTAGTAAACAAACAGGACTATATTACTTAAAACTGCCGTAGTATAATTGTTCTGCCGAAATCCAGTTTATTGAAATTTGCATTAATGCTCTGTTGAACTTCCAAAGTGGAAATAAGTTTAAATAAGGCTGATAATATTTAAACCCCAAAATTGTTTTCAGGGCACAATCCAACGTTGGAAGTACTCAAAAAGGCGAAAAACATTTTATATCATAAGCGCTAAATATTTTATTGTCATTTCAGAGTTATTTGCCAATTACTTTCTTACAGCTTAACATCAAATGTCGAATATCATAAAGACAATTAGTGAAGAGTAGATATTTGTTGTTTAAAACAAGACAACGTTATTTATATAAACACATAATATCATATTATGGTGAACAACATTATTATTGAAATTATAAGCTTTGTGTTGCCTATCAATTCAGGTTATGATAAAATTGACATCAAAATATGGTTTTACGTAAGAAGCCACATTCGTTTAAAGAAGCAACTAACAATTTTTAATTGGACAGAAGCTGAAATAAGTATTTATAAATCTTAATATTTAAGCACCGTTTATTAACATGAAAATGGCTGAAAGTGGTTATAAATTGACGTTAAATAATATAGTTGTTTTCGTTGTTTTTGAACAGAGTAGAGTGCCTCTTACCAAATAATGTTTGCGTCATCCCAATCACTTCTGCCTTTACAGAATGCTGTGAATGCCAGGTTCTTGTTATTAATTACACTCAAACCATATATTGTGATTAGTTCTGTATACGTCTGAGTTATTTTGTATATTTAATTACACATTTTCCTGTAAAGTTGAAGTTAAAGCTGGTCGTTATAAAGTTTGGTAATGGTTATAGGTTAGCTTTATGCCAAAACTATCTTACAATCTTTTAGCAAAACAACTTATGACGTCAATCAAGTTCAGCTAATCAAGCAATTGGTTATGCCAATTATCAATTACACTGCCCACTTTTGATGGACAGTTCGGACAAAACCACCTAAAATGTAATTATACTAGAAACACAATTCCAATATTTTAAGCTAAAACTAAAAATATTTAGTAGTCAGTACGGAAAACTACCATTATACTTTCGTCAAGATAGCTTGTTCTAAAATTTACAAACCAAAATTCGATGCGTATTACTTTTAAGCACAAAAAACCGTCCGCAAAGTCTATAAACCTGAGATAATGATTTTACAACAAACACTACGCCCTCTTCCTTCTGAGCTCAGCACAGTAATCAATGTTTTTTTGTAAAAAATGTACTTGGAAAGCCCACTAAAGTATTATCTGAATTTGTCAAGCTTTTCCTGCAAGGTGGTTTGTGCTCATGTGCTTAGATTCAGAAATTAATAACAAAAGTCCTTCTCTATCAAATTTATCGTGGGTCCAGTTGGTAAGACATTAGGATGAAAGTAATATTTAGAGCATTTGTCAGGATACGTGTTAGTATTACGTGTTCAAGACCAGCAGGAATATAACAAACCTTAAATGGCACATCAAAAACAGCTACTAACAAAAATTCTGGTGGAAAATATTACCAAAACTCTCAAATAAGCTAGCAGACTACATAAAGACTTCAAAAAACTGTTCGTTGAGTTAAGTCGAAACGGTAAGGTTAGTTAGTGATGATAAATAATAGACAACGCCTTGTATACGCGTTTAAAATTAATCCAGGGGTTATGTTATGTGGCATAACAATAATAATCACTTGACCTTATTTACAAACAAAACAATAAGTATCTCTGATGCGTCGAAAAAAAGTTAATACGTTGTTAAAACTACTTTTTGCTATGAGATTGTTTGTCCGTCCGATATCTCGAGAAAAGAAAGTAACTAAATTCTATTTTTACTAATCTGTACGATCTAGTTAAGCTGGTCAAATTTCTGAGGTCAACCGGGCAACAATTAATCACAACCCGTTAGCAAATGTTAAAATGCAAGACCAAGTTCATTACCTATGTGAACCTTTGGACGGTATATATCTTCAAGCAGATCATCAGATCTTACCGATTCCATACAGGTACCCGATGACTTATTAACAGATTAATCTTTGGGCCAGTCTTGGTCAGTACTAATTTAATTAAACGTCGTATTTTAAGGATCTCACATGTAGTTTTGTTTAAATTTAATATGTAACGAGTGTTTTTAAAATATACAAAAGTATGACCCCGGGTTAGAGGTTACTGATCCGTATTTCAGGAATCTGTGGGGCAATGTACGTGATCTTAAATGTAATTGTTTTCTTGCTTTCTTATTATTATTTCAACTGTGTTTTCAAAGTTTATTACATAGTTTTTGTTTGCGGCAGTTGTCTATTCCCAGCAGCGTTTTGGTACATATGGACAATAACACTAACTAGAGCCGCGGTGCGGTCAGACAAAGGCTGAGCCGTTAATCAAAATTTACCCGTTCATCGTTAACACATGTTAATATAAGGAAGGAGAGTCAGGAAGGAGTTTAGGAGGCGAGATA
>JAHZNB010007821.1:0-10340 GCA_027744295.1 Callyntrura guangdongensis | reverse complement strand
TTACATCCTGTTATGATTTATATATCACGTCCATATTTCCGCGTTTCTTCTAGAGAAACGAGGCGTACAAAGTTGCGGAGAAGAGAGCTCCCAAAAACGCTTGTCGTACAATAAAACTGCGTCGAGCGAGAGACTCTGTATTTCCAAAAAAACTCTTACATACTTCCATACGGCATTATGGCAGTAGTGGTGCAAATGAACGTACAACTTTCAATGTGGCGTATTTTTTGGAATGGGAATTGTTCCTCCACACTAACTGGCTAATACGCCTGTCAAAAACCGAAAGAAAATGCACCTGTGCTATGCATGTATATCCACACCACACCTACACACAATTTTTTTCTTCTGCATCAATAAGCATCAACTATAAAAAAGTGGTTAACCAACCGAATGTGCTCAGGAAAAAGCAGAAGGGAGAAGAAAATAACAGCCGAGTGAGAAATGAAACATTGGATGATTACGATATGACGATGAAATGATAGGTAAGCTTTGAATATATGTTGTGCCACCACAATAATAACGTCCTGTGCATTTTACACGAACATGCACACAGGCCATATTTAATATCTACAAACGCGTTGCGTTTTATACACCCTTTCATTACTATGAACGTGCATGCACAAACGCGTAAAAGAGTAAAACATTTGGATGGTCAACAAAAGTTCAGCCGCAGCACACCTACCTGGCTTCGACTGACTTCTGCTTGTTCATTCGTTGCCTACTTGACTAAAAGTAAAACACAGTTGGCCATTTGAAAAGAAGGCTAGGAAAGGTAAACACAAAGTCAGTTAGTCAAAAAATATTATTGCATACTCGAAAACAAGTATCTTTGCTGTGTGTCTGTTTGTGTACGAGGAAACGGACAGCCCCTTTCCTCAGTTTACTTGTGACTTGTGGATCATGATGCAGAGATGCTTAACTTGTATTTCAACTGTGCAGTCGTATATGCTTATGAATACATGTGTGTGAGAATCCTCTATACTGTGTTCTCCGCCTCCTCACTACGTAACATAAAAACGTACAGGTAGATAAATAATATTTTTTTTGTTATAGGCGTTCCTGTGTGGTTCATGTGTGTACGTTTGTAAGTCGTATAATACGGACTTATCCATTGTCATATATCTACATGTATACATACTCATGACTTACAAACGCACACACATATTTCTTTTAAACTACACCGTTGAAATGAGACACGATAGCAGCAGCAGCAGCAGTGTTAAAAATTTGAAAGTTTCTTACTGAAATAAAAACGGGAGCGTGTCTAGGAAAAAAGAAAGTTGTTTGTGAAGCCGAGTAGTTGTAAAAAATATAAAAAATGTGCCCAGCTAATACGAGCATTTTTCTTGCTTGTAATAATAATTTTTACCAAAAAAACATGTACGGTCTCGCTGACACCGTATTCGCTCCCCAGCGCCGCAACTACGATCCGATTTCCATATTTTTCATCATCATCTTAAGATAATCATCACGTTTCTTTCTTTCCCGCTATTATACTTTTTTACAGTACAAACTACAAACTTCCTTCCTCTCCTGAACATGTCTTTTTTAAAGTGCATATAGTCATCCGGCTCTTTTTCGTCTGTTACGTCTCATCTGGAAAGAGAAAATGGAGATAAAAAATATCACGTACCTTCCTGAAAGTATTCGCCTTCCGGATTTATGTACCTATTCAAGCAATTCTCAACATTAGGGTTCTATTTTGGTGATATTATTATTATTATTATCATTATCATGGTCGCCTTTGTCACTATTATTGTAACATAGTACTACGCTTTGATAACTATTGCTCGCTGAAGCACTGAAAACTTTTTGGTGCATAAGGTATTCATCCTACTACTCTATATCATATATATTTCCATTGTTTTAGGTTCACTAACGAAATTTGAGGTGAGACATTTGGCTTGCCACTGCACCACTATGCACTACCGCTGTCCATATTATCATTTGCACTTATCATATTACATGTACAATGTACCTACCGATCTGTACGTGGATAGATTTATATTTTGCTCCGTGGTTGAAAAGTATATGGAAGCAGTTGTGCTTTTCGTAACACATGCCTGATATATGTATACCCTTTTCCTGTATCCACTGCAAACCATTTTTGTTGGTCTTCCTTCATAATAACGTTTTCTGTGCCGTTTCCCGTTCCCATTATTACTATTATTATCGTGGACATTTACGACAGGAAATTTTATGAGTCTCATTATGCAGCCACACAAATTGCCTCATTGCTGCTAGCTTGCACCTATACATACCCCGACTAACACCTTTTGGATACAAAAAGCAGGGAGATCGCAAGGCAACTCGTTGTCTCGTTGTCGTTTTGTTCACAATGAAACAGTATGAATTTTGCACTTTTCCTTTTTTACTCCCTCTCTTTTCATGTCAGGGCAGATATATACCTATGAGCACACACGACGGGCGTTACTACATGAGAACATCATTTATTGCCAGCAGTTTTATGCGATAGTGATGATGGCGCAGAGCTGCCAAATAGGTTGCTGTTGCTGGATTTCCCTCGAATAATAATAATAATGAATGAGCTAGTAAGCAAGTCTCGTGTAATCCAGAGGGCTTCTATTTTCTCTTTTTAATTCTTTTTTCCTGCACTTTTACTACTGAAATATATGGAGGCAGTATTACATGTGTTAGGAAAAAGATATCACAGCAGCTTTGCCAACGACAAGGAAAATGTAACGAAAAGGCGCTTTTGCTTGTGGGAAAATGAATATTATGCTGATAGGGTTGGCGAAGAAGATGATGATGATGATGACGACGACGACAATTCTTCTACTTTCCTCATTCGTTTCAGCGTGTCACGAAGAAATGTACTTAAAAAGTCTACTTTCTAGATGTAATACTGCAAGATCCCTTTTACTATTAAGTGCGTTACCTGTCATTCCGCTACTGCTAACTTAACAGATCTTTTTGTGAAATTGTTTTTGAGACTTTTACATGGTGTGTTATGTGTGAAAAGCGGAAGGTGAATTCCATTCAAATTATTATTCTCATCCATCTCCATAAAACTTTTGTGTCGACTTAAGTTTCTCGAACAGGTATTTCATGGTGTACAGGAGAAAATCCTTTGTAGCGTAGCATGCAATTATTGTTGTACATGCTAACGTACGAAAAGTTTTGTCGTCATTTTTGTCATAAAATCTTTACATTTAATGTCGTTTCTGTATTTTTCCCGTTAGTGGTTGACATAATCTAGACGTTACATCACACACACAACTGCTTCAACGGGGACAGGCAGTATATGTTGCACATGAAAAAATGCTGTTCGACTTTGAATACTAATCTATACTAAAGTTTTATGGGTTCAGATGTCTATTTTCATCTCACTTTCTGCGTAAGATAAATACGAACAAACCCTACTGATTGTATTACTACACGGGGACATTTTGATTAAGTTTTGAAATCATTCTGAAGAGATGAGGATGTTAGACGAAAAATCACTAATTTAGAATCGTTACAGATTATCTTTAATGTACTTTAATAATACGAAAAATGACACAAGTTGTCAGCTTTATTTAAAGTTGGTGAAATTATGACTTTCAATAATAAAATGATACTTTCTCTCACTAACAAGCTATAATGAAAGGTTACCCAAAAACAGTTATATTCACACAAACTACTTTTTTTAAAGTAGATAAAGGCGACGATTGAACGTACAAACTACTTTTTTTAAATTGTAACTCAAACGATTTATTGGTATGTTGTTAGCTAGATTTACTCACTCGCTGCTATTACGGATGTAAATTTCATGAGTGTATTTGTCATAGATGAAAGCAGTCATGCTTACCATTTATCACACATGCCTTTGAGCATATTCTCTCAAAATTATTCGTCTAAAAGAAATGCTCGTTTTGTGCATTCCCATTCAGATTTTATCCTTTCAAATTAACTTAGATGGTATATAATATCACCAATCAAATAAATGTCAATCTTACGGTTTCATTTCCAGCAATCACTTTGCTCCTCTATAAAGAAAAATCATATCCCTACACAACATCACAGCATCAACAATAATTTCGGTACGATCGGTGCACAGAGTCAACGCACATTGTCATAGATGAAAGCAGTCATGCTTACCATTTATCACACATGCCTTTGAGCATATTCTCTCAAAATTATTCGTCTAAAAGAATTGCTCGTTTCGTGCATTCCCATTCAGATTTTATCCTTTCAAATTAACTTAGATGGTATATAATATCACCAATCAAATAAATGTCAATCCTACGGTTTCATTTCCAGCAATCGCTTTGCTCCTCTCTATAAAGAAAAATCATATCCCTACACAACATCACAGCATCAACAATAATTTCGGTACGATCGGTGCACAGAGTCAACGCACATATGAAACTAAACTAAAAAATGCAAGGAAACTCGTCTCTATCATTTCCTTTCCTTTTACCTTTTATTTTACGAAAAAAAGACCAGAAGAGAGAGAAACGCATATTATGGGTTAACTGAACTACATAAAAATGATGAGCCCACGCGAAGCAGTCAGTCACTCACTAACGAAAAGTGAAACCTTTTAACTTTTCTTCAAGAAGATATAAAAACGAATGGCATAAAGCATTGCATCTAGTAGGTAGACGTCTAGCAATTTTCAGTATTCACAGTTGTAAGAGAGACTGTTCCCTAAGACGGTTTATTTTTTTCCTTCTTTCATCCTTCACCGTTATTATTATTATTATGTGCATCGCCACCATCATCATTTTGGTGGCATCGTTGTATAATGGTGGCGTGGCGGCAGTATGCACTATACTATATAGTCGGTATAAATCCTATGTGTTTACGGAGGTACAGAAAAAGCAAAATAAAGGAGAAAGAAACCGTAGGGGGAAGAAAAGTTGATAAAAGGAGACGTTGAAAAATTGGATGACTTTGACTGTTTCCTTTACATTTTTTGCTTCACTTTTATCCACCACCACCAATGATGTTAGATTTTCTGGAGGTTTTTATATATGCGTATTATTATTATTATGTGCCGTGTCGAACAGTTCAAGAAAAAGTTTTCTCTCTCTCCTTTTACTTCTTTTAGGTGGGGTGCGATGCTCTAACAATAATACCCTTCGTATTTTTACCCAGTGCTGTACCAACCTACCTATTCTACTTTGGCGTGTTATGTATGGCTGCTTGCATGACTTTGACTTGCTGTCATGTTTGTGTGTATTGGGAAAGAGAAAAAAGGAGTCTAGTAATAATGGTTCGTGATGCCCTGGATGTAACTTTCTCGAGACTTCGTAGACCAAGTAACCTTTCTGTTGTACGCCCATATCACAGGGAGATATATCCATTTTCTTTCATTCCTTTTCACTCGCCATTTCTTCAGACAATAATAATACCTCTCTCAAGGAAATCGACAACGGTGACACTGCAGATACTTTTCGTTTAGAGTGTCGTGCTGACTGACTGAAAACTGGGCTTGAGTGAAAGGAAACATTGTATTTACTCACCAACCCTACTACTATGTACGTCTAGGCATAAAAATGAAACAAGGAACAGCAACCAAGTGGGTATACATGTATGTATCTATGTATACAATGAAACAAAACTTGAAGTTGACACTGGGTAGCAGCGGCAAGTTTTTTTTTGTGCTGGATGGGAATAATGTGATTGAACTTTTTCTTAAGGAATGACAGGAATACTGAGCAGAAGTGAAATGACACACTGAGGAACTCATTAAAGATAGGGATTAAAGTTCAGACTTCTTTCAACCGTATAATATAGTGAAACACCGCACGCCACAACCGTCGTCACCAGCCAAACAACCGTGTGCAGCAGGCAGGCTAGCGCGTGTATCTTGTTGAAATCCCTCTTTTCCCCATTTCTAATCGGCAGCGTTACCACTATCATCAGAGCTGTGATCGTCGTCGTCATCGTCAAGAAAAAAAAGTAATATTTTCATAAAACTCCTTTCACCTCTGGATACCTACAAGGACTACGACGACCTCAAATGTACTTTCTTACTCAGTAATGGTAGGGCCAGTATAACAAAATACGGTAATATCGTACATACATATATTTATATTGGAAACTAGGTGGAGAATTGAGTTTGAGGATTACAGAGAGAAAGTACTGTACCTTCATGTCATTATGTACTTTTGGTTGAGTTATGGTTTACCACGGCGAAAGTATATCTAGTATTATATCATATGTGTTCAGGCGTACAGTGTATTTAGGACGGCACATAAGCCGTGTCGTTTTAACAGTGAAGCTTTCTGCTTTACCAATTAAATAGTTTCTTGGGTCAATGTAACCTACCGTAATACCGTTGATGTGACGTTGTTGTGTGCTGATAGAAGAGGAGCCAGTTTTGGCATCTTCGAGTCTCAATCTCAATATGTGTGGTTGAATGGGCGTTTGAATGAGATTTCATTTTTCATGGTGGCAGCGCCACTGCAAGCAAAATGAAACATGCTTGCATGCAAAGCTGTTATTTTGATGTAAAAACACTTAGATATGTATATACACTTACATTCATGTAGATGTATACTCTATTGAATGGAAAAAAATATAAGTAAAGATTTACTTATCATTAAAAAAATAAAATGTTTGCATTCGTGTGGAAAAGTGTTTTCCTTGGAATTACGATAAGAATCTCTATATAACTATGATGGTCTTGCCTGTGCAAAGTTGAACGTGAAATATTCAATAGGATACATTATTGTTACTTATATTCTCCAAGTATATGATCAAGATGGTGATGGATGATGATAAAAACGAAACTTTATTACGGCAAACATTCACGTTAAAAACAAGCTTATACGGTGTATTATTATTGCTACAAAGAGTATATCATTGAAGACGTGGGGCATGGTCTAGGGTCTACCATCGCTTTGCAAAGATTGAAAATCCTCATGTATTTTAAATGGAGCTTTCAACTTTGCAACTGCAATGGTTGCAAAGGCACGGAACCAGCTATGCATGACTTCAACGTCTTATTTGCATGATATCTGCGTGAACACTTAAGCTAACTTTCTGTTTTACTTCTTTAACGATAATAATTTCAGAACAAGTGCCATTTTTGTGCTTTCTCCGGTGAAGCGTTGTGATATATAGGATATATATATATATTATTGGACTTGGCAGTAATTGTGGTTTCTGTCAGCTCATCATTTCTTTATTCAGCTCATATTTTTGAATGATAATACCTTGCACATCCGTGTTGACCTCAGGTACAGGTAGCAGATAGGTAAAGGAAACCGTTTTGTTGTTTCCTGATTCATGCAGCGTATACTGTGTTCCTGGTAGTTGACAGCGCGGCGAGGATGGAATAAACAAGTGAGTAGACAACTTTTTTAAACGTATTTTTAAAACGACCTTGTGCGTTTATGTAGCGTAAGAAAACCAAATGAAATGTTGAAGCGGGTAGGGAGCTCAAGCAAACTGTTACTACTACCACCACTGCTGCTGCTGCTACCATTGCTACATTTTCCATAATAGTTTTTGCCGGTTCTAACTAACCATTTGTGAAGTGTATTTCTAGGTCGTTTTCTTTCCCCCAACTAGAAGATTCCCATCCAAAAATGCAGTTACCAACTCTCAGCCCATTTTATTCGTTGCATGCCCCGCCAAAAGTATCCCTACCCTTCTCACACGTTGCAGCAGCAGCAGAATAATGTACAAAATCATGTAGCAGCAGATGGAAGGCAACAACCAAGATAAAAGTGTCATCCATGAATAAAAGAACTAAGGAAAAGAAAGTTTCAGGACTTTTGTATAGCTGTTGTTGCTGTTACCTTAAAGTCGAATATAACTACAGCTTGCCGATGTGACGTGGAGGATGCATCAAGCCAAAAAATATGTTTTATGCTGAGCTGGCTAGCTGCCTTCACTCTGAATTCACGGATAAAGATATTCTATACGAACATTGCATCAAGGTATCTACAATGACGTGTTTTATGATTATACGCACATGTAAACATATGAAGCGCGAGACACCCAAGGGTAGAGTAATATTTTGTAAGCCTGTGATCCTTTTTTGCATTCACGCCAGCTAACTAATTCATCTTGCCAGGTTTTCTTTGCCGTTGCATGATATTATTCCCCAGAATTTGTATCAGAATCGAGAAATAGGGTGATAGTGATGATAATCAGAGTTTGTGTGTCGGTAAGTAAAAAGGATACTTTTGGCGTTAAGAAAGAGAATGAAGATCGCATTAGGAACGCGAGTATTCAAGTTTCTGCTGCTGCTAGTGCAAGAAGAAAATAGGGAGAACGATGAAAGCGAATAAATGATAAGTACACACATACATACATACCTACACCCCAGTAGCACCAATACAGCAAAAATATTAAACAATATTGTACAAACTGGCATGTATATGTGTTAACTGTTACAGAGAAACCTGGAGAAGGAAGAGCATTTTTCCTGTGGATTTTCCAGGAAGACGAAAATCGTAGAGAGAGTGAGAGATGGTTTCAGAGTTGCAGAAAAGAGGAAGGGGCGGGTGACTGGAATTAGGGTCCGTGTACGTGAAAATGATGAGAACAGGAAAGTTCTTGTGCAATAGACGTTCACAAGGAGCGAACACCCCCAAAAATATCATTGCAGCACACGTACATACAGAAGAAAAAAAAGTTATACGCAACGCCATATAATGTGCTCGCATTCACATAAGTGCGTCATACATAGGTTTACTCGTCTGTGATATCAGCCACAAACGTTCAACATCCTCACTGCACACCACCACACTTACCACTCGTGTGTACGCCAGGCCCTATCCGTACTAATATTTATTCCATTGAAATTCTCTCTAGCATGGAGAACAAGAGAGCGAAAAATTTCCATTCATTCACCCTTAAGGAATTCGTTCTCTTTCTCTGTTAGCGTGTACATTGTACACACACAGAGAAATATATGATGCACATACATATACATACATACTTTGGTTAAAATATTTGGTTGTTTCTCTTTTTCATGGAGATGCACATACGTATCGTACATTATCCCATCTTGAGAGATGATGATGATACTATGATAGTACGGGTGTTAGACAATGAGTTCAAATATAATGTAACTTTTCTTATTCCAGAGCAGAGTACCTCTTTACTCTGTCTGCAACAACTGATTGTATAGTAGTATAGGGAGATGCCGAGGAAAAAGAAGTGAAATGGAAAAACGAGGGTGCAACGAGCGTGGCTGGAGTGTGATGTGTGAGTTTCAACTTGGCATCATCATCCTGGAGGCTGACTGAATTTAAGCTGGAGACTGGAGAGTCATCGGATGAAAATGTTGCTTGCCTCATTTTGTAACGACGGGGGAAACTTGAAAGTTTTGAGATCGACCCGGGTACTACACAGACTTCTCTTGTCTTTTTTTCAGTATCTGCTGCTGTATGTACATCAGGATGAGTGCTTGCATGAAAACACTCCTTTAACTAAACAACCGGTCTCTGTACACATTTGCAAACCCCACGGAAAAAAACTAAACACAGCACATTTTTGTAAGCAAAAAATACACAAGTAGTTACGTAAGTACATACAGAAAAAGCTTACGGCGGAAAGTAGCAGTTATAATAAGTTATGAAACGGCAACGTTTTAAAAATCAATACGCAAATGCAGCCGTCTGTGCTCAAAAATATTTTCAGACTGCTTTATAGAAAAGTGCGCTGTGCGGCAAAAAAAAACATTGTTATATCTTGTTTCTTGAAACGTTTGCTTCTATTCTGTGTCAGATTACCATTTTTTCTTTCCAAGATAATACTACGTTTTATTATTATTTTTATTGCAAATTTGGTTGTACGTTATCAACATCATTACAATAATAGCCAAACTTTTCTCAACTTCATAAACCATGCGTGGCTGCAACCAAGTTAGACAGGTGGTTAAGACATGGGACGTGGTGGCGACCAAAAACTGTGTGTGTCGAGAGAGAGAGAGAGAGAGAGAGAGAGAGTAGTGAACAAAAATACCTTTTGTTTAAATTAACTGGAATCCCGTTCTTTTGCTCTCAGGTGCGCACGCACGTCTCATGCAAGTATTACCTGCTCTGTGTAAATATAGTGACGCGTGCTGTTATACCGTGTCCCCATATATTTTAAAACTTATTAAAACTTTGCACATTCATTTTCTCAAAATTTCTATTGAAAAAGTTAGGACATACAGATTTGTACATAAGCAGCTCGGGCGGGATGTGTTTGTTTGAATGTCATTATGAATAACACGGATTACTCGAATTTTTCACGTTCATCTACTCCGTTTTTTTGTTTGTCATGCATTCTTTTGTTTTAACTTTCTTTGGTTATGTATTCGGTTACCGCTGTAGTATTTTATGGTAGCAGATTATACACTACCTACACACAGTGAGGCTCATTGTCAG
>JAHZNB010007820.1:0-13764 GCA_027744295.1 Callyntrura guangdongensis | reverse complement strand
AAAGGGCAATCTCTCTCTCTCCCTCACTTCTCTGCTGTGAGCTTAGTTTTGGTTGTTGGGTTGGGATTGTCGTCTTTCATTCGTTGCAGACGATCAGACATATACACAACATCATCAGGCTGAAAGCAGTTTACCACTTTACAACTCACAGTCCACACACACACACACACACACATTTTTACAAAAAAAATGAGTGGATAAGTAACTAGTGAAGAGAAGTTGTCTGTTGATGCTGCATATTATTTATGCTATCACTGTTTTCCTTTTCATTCACAACTTTGATCTGATAAATTGCGCACATAGTGTGGCATGGAGCTACTGATTTTTCACACTGACTTTGTTATGCAAGACTTTTGCCTCATTTCATGTGGCAATTCTCAGCTAGCACAATGATAAAGGTCTTGAACGCATATTTTTTTTGTGAAATCCATAATGTACACCAACAATATATCTCTGGACATGGATGAAATGGCTGAGATGCTGCTGGCAAAGTGATGCGAGTTTTGATAGAGTATGGAAAGCGACTATATCACGAGTTAATTAGAATAAACATGATCATTCCCCGTGCTATTCCATTTATGATTATGAATATTCTTGTGTGGGATTACTAGTGCGATAGGAGTACGTATATCTATATATTTTATTGAAAACACTGTTTATTTTTATGTTACAAATGGTGAAATCTGTAACCGTCTGTTTTTCTACTAATGCTCATGTAATTCTACTATCGTGAACAAGTCGCATATAGGATCTCTACTAGTATCACTGCAAAATGATCGATTACATAGATGATCGCACAAGTATTCATTAGCAATGATGAAGTATCTGCAGCAACTTGACTGAATTATGGGTATGGGAATTATATTAAAACTCGCATTAGGTACGTAGATTCATGCCAAGCTTTTAAATAGCTTGGTAGTCGTACGACTATACAATATGATAGAGAAATCCCTCATTCTTCTGTAGAAGTACATTTTCCTTTGGCAACTTTTTAGTCTTTTTACGCACAGTACTATTTAACTTGTTTTCAGACCTAACTTTACTACAGATAGTGTACATATAAGGAACATGTACAACTTGAATCCTTTCTTTGATTATCAGCATTAACATCTCATAATAATCAATTTTAATTACATACTTGGAGTAAGTGACCGGTAAGGGGGTGGAGTGTTGTGGTTTAACCTCACGGAAAGTCTTGTAATTTCAGAGTTTATAGAAAACCCTTTTATCTATTGACTTCACACAACGGAATTGAAATCCATAGAATTTATATTTTTTTAGTTATCCACATAGGCAATAAAGTTTTCATTTTGTGTATTTTGGTACAACCAATAAAGTATGGTACTTATACTGGCTTGTTAGTAAATAATAGGTACTGCATTGTAATCGGCCATTGAGATTATCTAGACCTAAAAGAGAGGATGTAGTACACACTTTTAAGCAGTACGCGTCTAGCAATGCTAGTACATAGTCTGTAAAACCGGACGTGTAGATATGGACGAGCAACTGAGTAGAGTGGCTTCACTTCCTATATAAATCTGTTCGAGTAAACTTAGAGGAGTTGATACCAACCAAATAATGTGTACCAACCCGACTCATTTGCGAATGGAAAAACAGGGAACAAAATTAATTGAATTCTTTGATTACTATTATTTTACGAATATTTACTGATAATGATAAGCTACTTGTGCTTTAGCCAAGACTATTGTTTGTTTCCAAACGTTAAATGGTCGTATCATTTGGGTAATGATAGTAATGAACATGTACACAGTCAAAATCCGTGTTGTTCAGTAACACTCAACTTTAATGAGCGTACAAAGCTTTTGATTTCAAAATGCGATACGTTATCCTGATGATGAGAAAATGGCTGTGAGTATTGTCATTGTCAACACCAGTAAAGTTGAACAATATATAGCATTTTGACAGTTATAGTATTCCTTTTCCTTTAAATCATGCTCTGATCCACCTTTCCGGTTTTCGCAATAGCATTTTAGTCTGTTTGTCATTGTCAACACCAGTAAAGTTGAACAATATATAGCATTTTGACAGTTATAGTATTCCTTTTCCTTTAAATCATGCTCTGATCCACCTTTCCGGTTTTCGCAATAGCATTTTAGTAAGTTCTCGCCTGCAGTCTAAAGCTCCATGACTGGGAATCTCAGTTACAAACCCAAAATTATACGGTAAGTGATATGTACATGTAAAACTGCGGTGCTTGGAGAGTTGAGTCTTTTGTGCCTTTTTACTGTACACTACTATTTAAATTATTTCCATTTGCTTTCTCTCAATTTCCGAGAGTATGTAGAGAGCTTAGGAAGTTTTATTCACGCGTCTTACTCAAATGAATAAACTCATGAATGCGTGAAAGTTTCGATTAGCGTTTCCGCTGATGCGAAATAATTCGTTGTCTGTCGCTTACGGAAAATGGATAACATACCTCCCTGCATACACGATGTAGGTAATTATACACCACCAAAGTTTCTTCCTTCTATACATTTCATGTATACATACATCCTTACTGTTGTATACCTACCTATTTCATTCTGACTTACCTTTCTCCGCTTTTTTGAACGAGAGTAAATCAAATCACAGTTAGTTGAGAGGACAGACAGTCTGTGAGTCATTTCATTACATTGGTTCGTGCTTTACCACCAAATCATGCATAATAAATTCTTAAAATCGTGTCTGTGGACGGAGGATTATGTACTTTCTGCATGGAAGTCTTTACCTTGCCCCAGTCAACTGGAATACTTCTTTTTTTATCATGTACACCCTGTGTGTAGCCTATGAAAGTTTTGCTGGCAGTTTTCGTTTCACCATGTCCTGTCACCGCACCTATTCTGTGAAATGACGCCGTATCATTCTTTTCTGAGAATCTTGACTGCAGCAGCAGCAGCAGCAAAGGGACCATTTACATACCACAGCGGCAAAAAATCGGAAGTAACTTGTGTGCTAGCTAAAACTTATTTCCAGAATGATAATCTTCCCACATGGGAAAGCACTATATCATTATCATCATTATCATCACCCTTGCTGTGTTCTTCAAAGCTAAACTACTACAAGTTGTGCATACATATTCTTCTTAGGTAGCAATATCCCGCGTCTTTCATTGTTACTTTCGCTTGCATGTATGCTGTGATTGATTATATAGCCGGAGAGAGATGAAATTAGTTTTGTTGCATGCATGATCACGCATATTATTATTCTCCTGATGACATGGGAAATATTTTCTGACTTGACGTCGCGTTTTCATGCTTCTGGATAGCATAATATGCAAGATCATTTACTAAATGCGTGGGGTAAGCATATAGCCGTATACTACGGATATATTCCTTACCAGATGGAAAGTTTACGTACAGAAGTAAATGTACACTATATTTAAATTTTGTGTATACTTCCTGATCTCAGGATGGTGACAAAAGCAGCAGTGTTAATCATCATCATTGTTGTAATACGTTGGTCTTGTTTGGTGGCCACTTTCTAGGAGGACACACACAACACAAAACACGATATCATTTAAAACTTCCTTTTGTTGCCCCAACACACCATCAATTTAACAAACCAGTTGGAATTGGGTACTATAAAATATGTAACTCCGACATAACAGAACAAGCATGTACACAATATGAATTTCATTCAAGGGTTCCAAATACCACCACCACCACTACTGGCTACATACAACAGACAATGCAAGCGAATTCCATGATGTCGAACATGTTTTCCATTTTGTGTCTCGTTCTTCGTGTGAATGATATATAATCCATTCCATCCTGTTTGTGTGCGTGTGTGTGAAATAAAATGCATGAAGAGAATTGGAAATCATCATCAAAATGAGCTATGACTTTGCAATACCTTTTCCATCTCATCTTTTCCTCGCTTCCCTCTTCCTCTTCACACTCGGATAAACTTTCAGCAAGAATGAATAGCTGAAATAAGCGAGAGTAAAATAAAATACATGCCTGCTAGTATGTGTCCTCTGCATGTTTAATAACCACCGATCAAAATTGTTCACCAAAATATATATTATCCTTTTTGCATAAATAACAATACATCCACCACTCCACAACACACGCCGCTCTACTGCTGCTGCACCTCCAAGAGAGAGGCATTTCACCAAGACTCGTAAAAGTAAACAAGATACACATACCTACATTATTTCTTCAACAAATATGAATCTGCATTCCGTCAAGATAATGCATAATATTATTTGCGTGGAATTTACGAACAAGGTCGCACACAACACATTCTTCCTGCTTCTTAAAGCCGTCCTCGTCTTTTCTCTTCTTGACTCACCAGATTATTTTCATATACCAATATTAGAGAAGGTACTAGTGAAAATTTAAAATGACATCCACACAGAGTATATGTAGTAATATTTGAGCGCTGAATAATATGCTGTACCTGCTGAGGATTTACCCGGACCGAAAACAATGAAAAGGGAAAGTTAGGTGACAACGACGACTACGACAGGTTTTCAATTTTCGGAAGTACACGTAAAGAATCTCTCAGTACACAAAGGACTATAAATAGGGAAGGCTTATAGAGAAAGTATATCGACGGCAAGTCAGCTACACTTCCTCTTTTAAATACAACCTCCACAATCATATTAGCATTTCGTTGTCGCATCCCCCCTTTTTTATCTACAAGGTATTTACATACAGCTTTACTTTAACCTTGTATTGCTTTCTGGCTTCCATTTTGTCCCTTTTATGCCGCCGTGTGCATATAGGCGCTGCTGTGTGTATACACATTTAAGTAAATAAATACCTACGTACCTACAGTGCAGCACAGCTCAGCGGTATTAATGCCCAACTTTGAGAAGAATATAATATCCCGGTAGACTGTTTGAACTTTTTGTTGTTATTCCAGAAAATGAAATAGATGCGAGTAAAGTGAATGTTTTGTACCTATATATCGTATTTACTAGAGGAAAAGTGAAAACTATGCGGGAGCCATCCATCTCTTTTTCTGTCGGAGCACTCACTCCGCTCCCTTGTAAGTATTGTCTCTCTGTTACCGGTTGTTTTACATAGTTTTATGCTACTCTGCCGCTTCTTTTTGCTGCGCCTATATATTGCTTGTTTCACCTCCTACGCGATTGACTGAAGAATCCATAATATCATTGTGTATTCGTTTCCTGTGTGACCAAAACTATATAATGCAAGTAGTACAGCTGCTTCTTGACTAACCCGCTACCGGCAAGTTTATCGGGATGGTATCCTCTGTGTACTACAACTTTACCTACTCTTCACCCAAAATTTATTCACCAAAAAGTGTCGCAGTGTTTTTGTTGAGTCTACTTACTAACTCCCTTGCTTTGCTCTTTCTATTTCTCTGCGTTTTCTCTGTGTGTGCCACTTTTTGAGATGAAATTAGAATATATTAGGCTTTGGTTTACGTTGTACGGTGGTAGAATTAAATTTTCAATTTATATTGAGTTTTCCATCATCTCAAGGAATGTTCGGCAGTTTCAACAGGGAATCGTCGTGTGCACGAAAATGCATGCATAAATTTGTAGCGTTGCATTCAACTGCTTGGGATATTTACTTGGGTAACACAACAAAATAATGTATAAGCGCTTTCCTCTGCAATAAATTGTTTTTCTGTTCCTAGTTTTTGCTTATGCTATACAATCATGCATGTGATCTTGACTTTTCAATACAACAGCACATACACAACGTATAGTTTTTAATCTTACGAGTATGTTCGCATGAACGCACACCCACTGCAATAATAACAACAAAGGACACATTTGAAATGACATATTATATGTGTGCATGTGTAGCTGTTTTGGTACTATAAAGACGTTCTGTATGAAATAAGCAAAGGGGTAAAAAAAACTAAAACTAGCGTTCTTTAGAATTCAATAAGTCTGTTTGATACACATGTGTAGTGGTTTGCGTTTCAAAGGGAACAAAAAATATCAATAGACATGAGTTTGTAATATTCATTTTAAAAGTTGAATTTGACAGTGACATTCTCCATGTCGTTCAATAAAAAATGCAGTGTGTGTGTGTGTTGCTGTATGATGTGTATTATTGGTATGTGTAAAGTGAAAGGGGAGGAAAACAGAGGCCCAGCAGTCACTAAAATACAAGCGACTCCAGTCAGTAATTGAAGCATCACCATCATCATGGCTTTATTTAGGGGAAGTCAGAGAGGAGAGATGTAGGAAACCGTGTGCCCACTACTGGAACCGACGACGACGATCTAAAACGCAATATCCATGTAGTATGCTCAATTCGCTAAAACGGGAAGGGATTACTCGGAACACACACACATACACACGCGTGGAAGCGGAGGGGATTTACGAGGAATAAAATTCAAAATTGAAAATCGAGTGACTAAAACAGATATAAACAACAATGAGCGATTTAAATTTATCATTTCTCAATGTTCCTCCCTCTCACAATCTTTCTTTCGTGCTTTACATTGACGCGCATAAGCGGGTGAGTCGGTGGATTAATGGAGGTGGACAGGAAAACTAATTTAAACGCAAGTAAATATATTCAAAAGTCAGTTCTATCAGAGTTGATAGATTACTTATTGTTCCATCAATAACAGGAACATGAATGTACTGAATACTGAATTATATTTGGATTGTGTGTACGTGTGTGTGTGCGGTTGATGATGAAATATTTAATATTCATTCTTTCTTTTCCTTGTATAACTCGACGCAAAATATCATACATCCTCTTTCTTGTCCATTTAAGGATATTCATTACGTGTATGAAAATTTGACATCATCATTTTCCTTTTCCTCTCTTTAACTCACACACAGCTCATCAAATTGATATAGACATTGTAAGAGCAAGAGAGTTGCATGCAGTTAGTTGTAGAAAAACAAATCACATCAGACGCTTGTATTCAGTAAAATATTAAGTGTTACTTCTTTTTAAGTAGTGTAGTAGTAGCCAGCGTTTCAAATGCAAGTTATGTGGTATAGGTATATATGTACAAGAAAATGTGCATGGTTTCGGCACTTTCTAAATAGCAGACTCACGCACTAACATATTTTAAACTACTACCACTTTCTGGGGCTCTTAACCGCTGCTGTTGCTGCCGAGATGACTAGTAGAAGACTGTTCACACCACACCACCACCACTATACCACCATCAAAGAGTAAACTCATGATTTTTACTCCATTCTAACTTGCTTTCTGAGAGTCTTTCGTTTTTGAACTTCAGAGCGCACCAGAGAGTGCAGTGCATTGGAATGGAATACAAACATGGTTTTGGTGGAAGATGCAGTCGTCGTGGTCGTAGTGGTAGTAAAAGAAGAAGAAGAAGAGTGCTCGCCGCAAGTCAAACTGGACCATATTTATTTGTCAGAGAGTAATGTATGAGGCCATAAGTCATCCAGTAAAGGGCGGTATGTGTGTTTATATGCTTGTTATATCATTATTATTACTACATTTATATTATTTTGCCCTACTAGTAAAGTGATACTAGTCAACTTATTTAGTCGTCACCACTTGTTTCTTTTCCTTCTGTGTGCAATTCTTTATACGCACACACTGTGTGTGTCTGCATCAACCTGGTCGGTAGTGGGCCGCCACGGAGTGCAGTTTTAAAATGGGATTGTGAGGAAAAAGTAGGTTAGTGCAATTGCAATTTTCACAAGAACTTTTTTTCTTACTAAACAATCGGATAATGCAAAACGGTGTATCTTATTTTACGTGCACGCTCCACGAAATTTTAGATTTATTTCTGAAAACTTGAATAATATGCGAATTACTTTGTTGGTTAGCAGAGAAATTAATGGGTGCAGCAGCGTATTATGTTCTCAGATGTGTAATTACCTCTATCTCTACCAGTGCATCTTTTAATGCAACTAAAATCACGTTGCAAGTCATAAGTATAGAGTAATCGTTATTCTGCCACATAACTACATCTATCTGTCTATACGATATCAATAATAATGGTCTATTGTCGTGTAATATTGGTAGCCACAATGAAATCATAATCACTTAAGGCGCCTATTATTGTCGTCATAAAGTCTTCATTAAAATTGCCATAAACGGCCGTTATGATTATGAATTGATATAGTAAATTATTATGTACAAGCATATCACAGATAAGTACCTAATTCATATGGCATATGGTATGTAGGCACGTAAAATACATATACCTATAATCACTGACCACATAACCCATACAGGCACGTCTGCTGCTGTTACTCCTACATCATTCATTTTAGCTTAGGTAATTTATCTGCTTTATTATTATTATTATTATTGCAAAGAAAGGATTATTTAGACCATTTAATATTATGTGGTGGTAAATGGCCTTTTTGTTGGCTTCTAATTTGACAGTCTGTTTGAATAAATTAACGTTTTTAGCTTCTACACAGACTTGGTAATTTATGGCTTTTTATTGAATCAAAAATCAATTCAAGCCGGCGTACGGGTGTCTACTTATCTAATCTGTACATCAAATTAAAGAAAATGCGCGCAGTTTTTTTGCATGGAGGAAAGAATGGGGTGTGCAGTTTTATTTGCTGTTTTTTAAGCTGATAAAAAGCTTGGCTGTTTTCAAATTACTTTTGTCTTGTTCAAAAAACTTAAAGGTGCATAGTACAATTACTTATATGACTGGTTCAAAGTACACATAAAACCGCTTTTCGCTACAATAGAACACGTATACACCATCCGCACACCTTTAACGAAAGTACAAAATTTATCTATTTGTCCTTCGTGTTAAAAACAGACGCACATATTATTAAAATGTACACGTAACATGCATGCGTAAACGTATTGCTGATCCGCTGTTGCTACTTGTATTTTTGTGTATTGCAGTTATTCATACAGTATTGTCGGTCTTGTCTTTTATCGTGCTGTTAAATATAATTTACTAGTAGTATCGCGTATATTGTATATCGTCGTGGTATATTATGTACCACACAAAAAAAAGATAGACAAGGAGGGAGCTTGGTCGTTGCTTGCTGTATTAGATTCTGTTCTTCTAGGATTAGGATAATAAGGCTGACATTTTTACCCGTCTAGCTCTCTCGCACACACAGTCAGAGAATGAAGCAGATGAAAACGGAGCTTTCTAAACAGCAAGAGGGCTTCTTACTTACTCCCATGAAGACTGCATGCATTCACTCTCTCCCTCTCTCTCTCTCTCTCGCACACAAACACAACATTGGATTCCATCCATTGTGTACATTTGTTATGCGCATACAGTTGGGGCGACGAACGCAATGGAAAAGCAGATGCAGCCACAGCCAGTAAGACAACTAAGCTCCGTGTTCTCCTTGGGGAACCAAAATGCAAGCTTTGAGAAATTATATGGACCAATGGTGTTTGTCACTTCGTTCATCTTCTCTGCTGCTGCCATTTTTCTTGCATGATGAAAGTTTTCTATCATTGAATAAAGGCATTTATAAACTTTGGAGGATCAATTACAGTATCACAAGCACACCATATGGGAACGTCACATTTTACAGTTATCTGTTCTAATTACGGAGGTCATACATATAAGTAAAAATCAGAAAATTTTACTTGATAAGTACGTAAGACAGAGACATTCAAAGTTCCTGAAGCTTTTTAAATTCCATTATATTTTCTTTTGAGAATACTTGTTTCGGAAATCCATCAATGTCTTCTCATAAATTTCATGTCTAGAATCTTGTTACTTTTTTACACGTATGAAATCTACACGACATCTCAAGTCCTCAAGTACACGCTACTGTTCATGTTATATTTCTACTACTTGCGGAGGAGGGATAGAAGATTGTGCATTGTTGTAGGAAAGCATTTTTCATCCTGAGTGAAGTGCTAGTTCTGGTATTGTACTATATTGGCTACATTCCCTGTATATCGTAGACTCTCACATCTCTAACAATCTCATTTTTGATGTGTTTAGATCCATCAAAAGCTCCCATCTTCAATATTTATCAGATCATAAAGCTCAGTTTACTCAGCAGGGAGTCTCTCTCTCTCTTCACATCACATATCCAACAGCTTCAACATTGCATACTATATTAAGAGAAAAAATCTCATTCACTCTCTCTCTCACACGAATGTTTTTTGTCAGTTATATAAAGGAAATCAATACAGTGGACAAGCATCTCTATGTCTAGTTTCATTTCTGTTTTGATCTTGCCTAACTACTTGACTGGAGGCAGTCCACAGAAAAAAACCAAATCCCAAATCATGATTCACGATTTTTTCATGCTCAATTTTTTCCCTCCAGCTCCCACCGTCTTGCCTCTTTTTCATGAATAGATGAGCGATGCTTGCTGAGCCTAGTATCATCCCTTCTTTTTTCTATATATATTTACGTACAATGAAGAACTTGAATTGAGATGAAACGAAACTCGAGATCGAATTGGATTAGAAATTACACCAAAATGGAAATCAACTACGGTACGTCAAGAAATCGGGGAAAGAGAAGTAACACATCGTCACTTACAAAAATATATAAACAGATTCAAGTTAATGCATCGATTCACTGACAAAATTTGTTGAAGAGCAAAATGCATTCAGAAATGCACAATAGCCAATCATCGGGTGCAGGGATGCTTCTCGTATTCATCAAATGCACTCACCAAAAATCTAATTTAGTGGATACGAGAGAAATAGTGGAGCTCGGACTAATGACTCAAACCCTCTTGTATCCAAATTGCTAGCAAATAAATCCATGCGTTTGTACGTGAACTAGACAATACTAAATGCAAAGGGAAAGGCAGGGTTCGGGCAGATTTGTGAAGGAAACCCCCTCACAGGGCAAAACACAATGAGATCATTGATGACACTGTTGGACGATTCCAGGAAAGTTATATTCCTCCACACACACACACATGCATCAACAGAATATCTTTCGTTCTGCCAAAAATCACACTTGCCTGTCTGCGTGGAGTGGAAGTTGTGCTGGCGATACGGTACTTTTTTTCTTGGTTGTTTTTACCAATGCTGTGCTATTGTTACCATCATCTTGACAGTTTTGGTCGAACAATATATTTTCATTTCCTCCGGATTTGGGATAAAAAGGATGACATCGGGACACAAGTTTTTTTCTCGTCTGTGTGCATGCATCAATATAAAATGTATCTAACGGGTGTTACTAGCTTTTAGATACTGTTGGGATGATGATATGATATGATGATCCAATGCTGTGGAAATGGAATAAATTCTTTGCTGGCTGATATTTTTTATTTACGAACATTGTATTGATCAATACAAATACTACTCCCTGAACTAATGCATTCTCTTCACGGTTTGTTATTAAAGTCCAATATATTGCCCTAGTGCGCACCATTTTCAATGCATTTTTTACAGTAATATTATGTACGAGAGATGACGGTGCAGTGTGCACACTGGTGCAGTTATTATTGACGAATGCAATTTTAGCAGTCCTCAGATATCCACATCCAGGAATGAATTTCCCTCGAGGCGCCGTTGCCTTTTTTATTATATGAACACAGCAAAGTAATATGTAAAACCTGTTAAATAACGTATTTTTTAAAGAAAGAACTGCCAGTAACAGTGAGATGTAATGTGAATCCCTATCGCTTGTAGACTTTACCAGTTTACCTGAATATTCAAACGTTACTATTTTAATCCCACTTTAATTAAACAAGTATATGTATACATTTATTGTATGCATTTATGCTACTAGAATCAGCAAAAATATTATCATGCCATATAATATTGTATTTTTTCTTTCTTTCTATTAAGTTGGCCTTTTCCAATCCATTGCCAACCTTCGAGTATTTTCTCTCCTCTGGTTCACAGCGGTTGGTGAGGAGAGGAGATAACAGAAACTCGTTGTATATGTGGCGGTGGTGGTGGTGACTGCCACAGACATGGTAAGGAATGTTTTTTGTGGTCTGTTTCTTGTGTTTTCCTGACATTCATATTTTCATCCACGCAATCCATATTCCGTATCCGTATCGTCGTCAGTCAACAACACAATAGTAGTACATCATCATAGCAGGCAGATCCAGATCAAGAGAGGAGAGTAGAGAGAAAAGAAAAATAATACAACGTACAGAGCGTACACAAAGCCACCCGCTCGCAAATAGACCACATCAACAAAACAACTGTGAGTTGTAATACGTATACGTTGCTTTTTTTCTCAGTAAGCTTTTGCTGGCATTAAATATAATAATACGTGTTTTATAAAAGAAAAGGGAAGTGCGCTTTGAAATGAATACAATTGACAATAGGGTGGTTGCTGGCGATGTGGTATGGAAGGAATAAAAAAATGCCTGCCAAGCACACATAGCGCACAACGTCATTGTCGTCGTGTATGAATATATGGATGCATGTGTCTAGCGTTAGTATCGTCAAATAACATCGAAAATGTATTTTTTTTTTTACTTTTTTCGGCCAGCTCACTCAATTCCTTCATAAATAAATATAAACGAAGAAGGAAGAGAAAATCCCATGTTGAGTTTCTCTCGATATTATTGTAAATGCCACACGCTTCTTTTCTCGCTAACACGCCACCACTGTTGAGGGAATAAAAAAATCGGAGGAACAAGTAAGCTTTCCTAACTTCACATCTTCCATGAACCATTTTTTTCTATAGGCATAAAAATAATCGACGAGTCGACTCGACAAAATAAAAGAACAGCTAGGGGATAGATGACGAGCCCGAGATGAGATATATTTTTCATAGAAAATAAGGACAGAAAAGACGTACACAACTGAAAATCAGGAGCAACGAGAGATGTGAAGATGGGTATGTGAGTATTAAACAATACCGTGCAGTTACCATCGGCGTGTCTTTCGTACTTTGAACGAACAAAGGAAAAAGTGTCTTTATTTCATTAAAATTCGATTCGCTGTAAAGCGATGACTGAAATGACTGAATCCATCCAGCTTGATAGAAAAATGGAGAGAGGATTGAGAACATATCAAAATCGCATGATCGCCAGGAGACTTGAAGGCGAAGATAATGTACATTTTGTTGTTGTGAATGCAGAGGGTGCACAATAGACCAGAGATAAAAATGAAGATGCACTTTATGTACAATAGTAAAAGTATGATACAATGTTTTCTAACAAAAAGACAGATATATAGACACGCATGTTTATGTACCTAAATAAATACTTGGTACATCCCTGGATAGATCGATACACCCAGTAATGTAACTATTTTTTCTTCAAAAGATGCGCTTCTTTTATTCGCTCATTTAAAAAAAGTAAATTACCGTGTCCTCTGCATAATTCGCATAGCGTGTATGTCAAGAAGTTAAGAGCAACATGTAACGGATTTTTGCATATAAAAACAGAAAAAAGCGACTCGTTGGTAAAATACTCCTGCCTGTAAACTAGATGAGCACTAACTTGTGGATGTACTATTTTTCTTTTATTTTAGTATTCATGAGAAAAGTACTTGAACTTGAAGTAGTGAATTAATCAGCATAAATTTAAAGGACGAGTTAGAATGGGGAAACGAGTATAATAAGTATAAGATAAAATAAATTGCAGTTTATGAATGTCATGTGTAGATTCCATGCAAAGAAATGGTAGCAAAATTATTCATGCTCTCTCACTCTATGTGGATCAATTTGATACACTCCTTAAAAACCTCTGTAACCTAAGTAAGTGTAACTTACTGCAGCCGGTCTTGTTCTGAACACGTAACGCACATAAACAACATTAATGTTTTGTTGTGTATGCTATTGAACACCAAGCAGTTTGCAACGTTAAAAAATGTGCATTTTCAATTTTTTATTTATATGATACCTAACCTAATTGAGTATTTTGTTGCCTAAAAAGACGTTTGTGTGAAGTTATTAATGTAACAA